>CAUYRH010100301.1:0-10345 GCA_963574655.1 Perodicticus potto | reverse complement strand
AATTTAATAAAAAAAATTAATCTGTACATCCAAGAAGCTCAACAAACTCCAAGTAGAATTAAAGAGAGCCACACCAACACATCATAGCTAACCTTTCAAAAGACAGAATACTCATAGCAGTAAGAAGAAAGCAATTCACCACAAACAAGGAATTCTCAATAAGATTTTGTAACTAATTTCTCATTAAAAGAAACTGAGGTCAGAAGGCAGTAAGAAGAGATATTCAAAGTCCTGGAAAAAAAAAAAACCTATTAACTAAGAATTCTAAGTCAAAAATATAATCTTTGAAGAAGAAATTAAGCCATTCACTGATAAACAAAAACAGAACTTGTGCTAGCAGATCTTATCAAAGAGCAATTCTAATGGAGGTCCTTCAGACTGGAATGAAAGAACAATAGACAGTACTTGAATCCACATAAAGAAATTAAGAGCACTGATAAAGGTAACTACATAGGTAAATACGATAAGTACATGTTTGTGACTCTACTCATATTTGATTTAAAGAACTGCATAAAGCAAAAAATACAAATCCATGTTAATTAGCTTACAACGTAGAAAGATAATTTGTATGATAACAGCATAGGAAGTGGGGAAAATGAAACTACAAAGGGGTAAGATTTTTATAAACTTAAAATTAAGTTAGTATTAATCCAAACTAGATTGTTATAAACTGTTATTTGTAATCCACAGGGTATTCACTAAGAAAATAACTCGAAAAATATTTAGTGAAGAAAATTGAAATGGTACAGTGGAAAATACCTATTTAATACAAAGGAAAGCAAATAGACAGTAATAGAGGACTTAAAGAACAACAGTAACAAAAAACACTTACAGTATACAGAAAAAAATAGTAAAATGACAGACATAAGCTCTATTTTACCAGTAATTACGCTAGCTATAAATGGATTCAACATTCCAAACAAAAGGTAGAAATTGGCAGAAATTTTTTTAAAAATAAATCTCTTCTGCACAACAGACAAGAGACAAAATTTAAAATCCAAATATTTCATTAACACTATCCCCTATTACTAAACATTCTTCCTATCCAGCAAAACAGAAGATAGATGTTCACTTCGATGTGACTTCTGATACAAAGCGATCCATTTAATGCTATTTTATTTTCATAAGCTTATTTTGTTTTTCATGCCTAATTTGGGCAAACTGAACAAAAAGTAATATTCTAATTTTAAACTGTCTTTAATTCATAATTAAAATGATACTTAATCTCACCTTTAATCACAATCTTTTATTTATTTAAATAATATGTAAGCCCCTGTCAGTAAAACATATCTTAGACTAATGGATCATGCTTAATACTGTAGTAATGTCTTTATTATTATACAATTGCAGAAATTCTGAATTCATATAAAAGTAAAACAACTTGTTTAAATGATCGTGTAGATGCACTCTTTTACCACAGGGCTGAACACAGGAAAAAAATAAATTTGGCTAGCCTCTCCATAATCTAGGCTTACTTTTAGTAGGAGATGGTAGAGGGAGAAGTCAACCTTCTCTAATACAAGGAAAAAAGTGATTTCACATTTGACAAGCGATTATTTCATTCACTTGTTAGTATATATACATCCTGTAAATACCAAAATGTATATATTCTTCTAAGGAAAACAAACTTTTAACATAATTATAACATGGTACATTTTAAAGTAGTTAACATTATCTCTGATCTTCATTTATTAAACTTAATAATTTAAAATTTAAAAATTCCTCTCATTTCAAAATAAGCTGTTGTATCCTCCTCTAGTGACAGTAAATGATGTTCTTCATTTTTTAAGTAGACTTCTATAGTATATGATTAACCATGATCTTTGTACCAGAGCTTTAACAGGGGAAGAAAAAGGGTAGGGGTCAAAAAATGTCTAAACTACTATAATTTTAAGGTCAAAAAAAAAAAATACAGACTTAAGGAAGACATAAATTTGGTAAACATTTTAAAAGTACTGATACTTTCTCATGCTGATTTATTCATTTGCTTAGGGAGTTTATTCTAAGGATTAAAATCAATAGATTCAAAAGAAGCAAAATACATACAAAATATCTAAAAGAATTTAAACTGGTAGTGTAGCCTATGAATAAAACTACCTGTGATCATGAAGACCTATGATCAAACTCCAGCTCTATCACTTACTATTAAAACAAACTGGACAAGTTTACTCATTTGTCAGAGATTTGGTTTCCTTTGTCTATGAAATGGGGAAAATGTCACTGCACAAAAATTTCCATAATTCTCATTAAAAGAAGAGCATGGATGGTATATTACGTTATGTAGAATGCATCAGGAACTCCATCTAAACCAGTGGCAACAGAACAAGAGTGTGGGCAGAAAAGTCATTTAGTAATTACAGACTCTAAAACTATGGAATTTATTGTTTGAACTAAATAATCTCAAAGGAGCACTGAGTTCCTCAAATTCATGGATTCTACCTTAATATAATGCCCATAAAGACAATGATCCTCTAAAATTTGTTACAATAAACAGCCTAAAGGATAAATTCCAAGAACAACAAAATAAAGAGGCAATACATATTAAGAACCTGAAAAAAATTCACACATTTTGAGTGACAGGAATCAGGTTTTTTTTAAATTATCCATTAACCATAAATATTTACTGTTAATATAAATCAGGTTTATAATATAAATAGGAATCAGGTTTTTTTAATTATCCATTAGCCATAAATATTTAATGTTAATTTTGATGAAGATAAGTTAATTATAATTTTAATATGTGACAAAAAAATCATTAAATGAGGGCATATGCATATGGCCCACTAGCCCATCAACATTACAAATCAAGTTTTCAAAAATAATGATGTAGTAAGCACTCACATTGTGATTCTGAATAAAAAGGGAAAAATATAAAACAATATTTACAATTATGTATTTAATATATCTTTGGAAAAGAAAAAAGGCTTAAAGAAAGCCACCAAAATGTTAGCAGGAGTTACATCTGATTAATGGAAATAGGAAAAACTTCTTCTTCATAGGATTCTTTATTTCCCATTTTCTACTATAACCAACTATAATGTACACTGTCAAAAAAAGTAATACAACATGTATTTAGGATTAAATTTAAAAATCTCTAAGAAAACGAGGAGTTAAAGAGAATTTCCTAAATTGGATCACAATGATATCTACAAAAAACCTAACTACTCTATGGCAAAAGAATTACCTGCCTTCTCTACTAAGAAAAGGATTAACATAAGGATGTCTTCTCTAGTTTTTGCTATTCAATATAATTGGAGTGCCTACCCAGTGCAATGAGACAAGAAAATGAAATAAAAGGCTAACAGATGGGAAAATGAAGTAAAACTGACTACCTAGAAATCCCAATGATTCCACAAAAGCTACCAGAATGAGTTTACTCAGGTTGTAGAGTTCAAGGTCAATGTTAAAATATTGATTTATTTACATACAAATTAAATTTATATAGAAATTTAAACTTTTAAAAGGTCACCATTTACAATAGCACCAAATAATGAAAGACACTTAAGATATAAATGTAAATAATATGTGTAATATTTCTATGCCAAAAGCTTAAAAATACTAAGAGAAATCAATGAAAAAATGGAAAAATGTATTTCTAATAGATTGGAAAACAATATTAAGATGTCAGCTTTCCCCCAAATTGTCCTGATTTCAATGCAATCCTAATCAAAATCCTATAATGCATTTTTATAAAAATAGGTAGGGTGATTCTAAAAATTACATAGAAAAGTAGCTAAAACACCCAAAACAATTTGAAAATTAACAAAGTTGGAGGACTCAGGCTTCCTGATTTAAGACATATTGTAAAGTTACAGTAATAAAGACTGTGGTTTTGGCCAAAGAAGAGACACATAAAACTATGGAACAGAGTAGAGCCCAGAAATGGGTCTACATACACATACTTGATTTTTGACAAAAGTACCAAGGAAATTTAATTAAGAAAGGTAGTAAAAATACTCTTTCAACAAATGGTGATACAAGACCCAGGCATCCACATACAGAGAAAGAGAAAGAGACACAGAGAAAGAGAGAAAAAACTTGATCCTTACTTCATACAAAAATTAACTCAGAATGAATCATAGATCTAAATGTAAAATGTACAGCTATAAAAGTTCTAGAACTTTGAAACTTTGAGTTAGACAAAATTTCTTGGGACACAAGAGCACAAATCATAACAGAAAAATACTGATAAACTGAATTGAACTTTAAACTTTCAAACGTCAGCTCTTTGAAGGACTTTGTTAAAAAAAATGAAAAGGCAGGGCTGCACCTGTGGCTCAAAGAGTGCGGTGCTGGCCCCATATACCAGAGGTTGTGGGTTCAAACCTAGCCCTGGCCAAAAACTACAAAAAAAAAAAGAATTAAAAAATAATAAATAAAAATGGAATTACCTTTAAAAAAAAAAAAAAGGCAAAGCACAGACTCAAAGGAAATATTTGTGAATATGTACATGATTTGTATCTAGCAATTCTTACAACTCAGTATTAAAAATGAATAAATAATGCACAAAAGATGGGAACAGAAAATTTCCCAAAGATACACAGACGGCAGATAATAGCACAGGAAGAGATTTTCAACAAAAAAGTGAACAGGAAAATTCAAATTAAAACATTTATGAGTTATCACTAAGTATCTAACCAGAATGGAAGTACTAACCAGAAAGGAAACATCAAATATGAATGGTGGGAATGCAAAATGCAACAGCCACCCTGGAAAAATTTGGTAATTTCTTAGAAAGTTAAACATGTACTTGCCACATCGCCTAAGAATACCACTCCTAGCTGTTTAACCACAATAAATGAAAAAATACATCAACATAAACACCTGTATCTTAATGTACAAAGAAGTGCGCATGAATGTTCATAGAAGCTTTATTCCTAAATGCCCAAATCTGGAAAGACCTAAATGTCCATCAATTGGCCAATAAACATGTTATGATATATTCACACAGTGAAATACCATTCAGCAATAAAGAACAATGCCCTGACATATGTGTCAACATGGATGAATAGAAAAAAACATTAAGAAATCAGAAACAAATGGCTACCTACAGTATGATTCCACTTACATGACATTCCAAAAAAGACAAAGCTATAGTGACAAAGCACAGACCAGTGGTTGCCAGGACCTGCAGGTGAGGTGAGTGAATTTTTTGAATGATGAAAATGTTCTTTGTCTGGGTTGTGGTGGTGGTTCTACGACCATATGCATTTTTTAGAGTTTATATGATACATGAAATTTTTTTTTTACTTGTAAATTATACCTTGATAAACCTTAGTTTTTTAAAAAAGGAACATACGCCCTTTTAAAAAACATGCACTAATTTAAATGAGCTACTGGCATGAAAGCAGGAAGAAACAGTAAGAAGACCAAAAATGCTTAAAATTTTGCAAATTTTAAAAATTTCTCCTTAATAAAGAAGAAGAAACAGATATACATTGATAAAAAGAATTAATCTAAATATGGTTGCCTTTTTTAAGTTTTCACTGTTTGGAAAAAAATAAGAAAACTTGATGAGCTTTCAAGAAAGATCAAAAGTCACAAGAAAAGGCGCACTGTGAATATAAGCTAGCAGTTGGAAATAACTCATCTAAACACTTCCCTTCCATTTTACTAAGTGGAAATAACCTTTTTCACCTGTCTAGCCCAAAACACTCCCACCCCAACTTCTGCTGTCAAGAGAAAACTAATAAACCGTCAATAGCTTTCTTTATTCTCAAAAATCACATATACTTTACAAATCTAATGCCTGCAGCTAGGGATTTTCTAACTATGCAAATTCCTATTTAAGTTTCAGACAAGCTCATTGTTAACCATCTTTCTTCTCTCTTCTACTGCCAAAAAAAAAAAGTGATGTCCCTAGGTGATGATTTCCTGCTGTTTCTTTCAGTCCATTATTAAGATGATCAAAATAAACAAAAAGGTCTCAGAAGTTTTGAACTGATAACTCCAATGAGAAGCTACATTTTTCCATTTAATAAGTTAAGAGGTAAGTTGTAACGTTCATCACTTTGTTTTCTTTATGTTTTTATTCCATTTGGCTTATACTGTTGCTAGGAAACCAGCTAATAAGATTTCCCAGTCCACAGAATACTTTCCTAGCCAGCCTAAAGTATACCAAACTATGTAACCAGCACAATTCTCTACTACACAAGTACTGGTTAGCCGGTACCACGCAGGCGCACTTGACCTGTATACCCTGCATACCACTTACCTAATAGATACAGAATTCCCAATCCCCACAGTGTAACAGAAACTATAGCAGAGGGCAACGAAATGAATACAAGTGTGGAGCTCTTAGATGGCAGAGAACACAGGGAACCTATTGTCAGTCCCCGTCACCCCATCCAACTAAATATTATGGGGGTGGGGGAGTTGGTGGTGGTTTTGTTGACTTCTACTGCCTTAAATAGGCGATGTGAATTATCAGTCCACCCTATGACAAGACTAAAAGTCAGCTCACCCCAATCACTGCATCGAGTAACATGCAAACTGCGTCCAAAAGCCTTCCTCCAACTCCCACCAGGGTAAGTATTTGGAAAGGAAGGTGGCATCAGTATCTGCACAGTTGAGAGAGGGTGGGAAGAAAAGAGTCGAACTACTAAGGGACCGCTGAGTCATCTACAGCAGTGCCAAGACTTGACCCTCCAGGAAATCAGGCTCTGCCCCAACTCTCATCAGGGAAACAAGTCAGAGAAGAAGCAACATCATCATCCTACCAAAAACACACTACTTGTGCTTTTAATAGAGCAACACTCCTAAAAGTGAAGCCAAAAATAGGTTGCCTGTCCAGAGGGTTCCTCCACAGGCGCAGATGGAGGAAACATCTTTATTGTGGAGAAAGGAGGCGTGCTTGTTAAGGATGAAGGCTACCTTACCACTTGGCAAAGTAATTGGCTCCTTCCTTAACTCCGAAACGCCACTTTTATCACAATATGTGGCCCAAATTCAGTATAAGGAGATGTGGCTGGGGGACGGTGGAACGGCTTTACCTCAAGTGGACTTGGCAAAGTAAAAAGAGGACACAAACGGGGGGCGTTTGGTAACACCTGAGAAGGACCAAGAACTCAGTTCGGTGAAAGCATTGGTGACACAATCACGTGTACTTGTGCAAGGACTTTCAAAAACACTCGGTCCCGGAACGTGCAGGTGCAGCTATCCGCCGGCGAGAGCGTGAAGGGGTGGGCACTCCGGCCCCAGGAGGAGACCGGTCACACCCGCCTCGTGGTCTCGGCCACCGCGGGGGCGCGGCCGGAGCCGGCGGGCGAAGGCGGCCCAAGTTCAGCCGCGCTCCCCGCCCGCCTCGTGCGGACCCGGCCCCACGACCCAGGCCCCGGAAGGCGAGCGTCCGTTTACCTGCTCCCCGCTCTCGCTCGCCGCCGCCGCCGCCGCGCCGCTCCCCCACGCCGCCAGGTGAGCCACCCCCAGCACACAGACCCGCACGCGCACACCCGGCCGACGGCCCCCGACCCTCGGAGGCGCCCGCGGCCCCAGTCACACACGTTGGGGGAGCCCACGCACCACCCGGCTTCCAACACCTCTGCCCCCGGAAGTTGATTTCCGCCAAGGCCCGCCCAGCCCGGCGCCTGTCACTCAACCGAAACACGGCCCAGCCCGAGGCCGGAGCTGGGGCCCCGTCTTCTGCACTCCGCCGCCGGCCGGCGCGGGGCGAAGCAGGTTGCCTTGTGAAAGCAGGGGAAGAGGTGTCTTTGACTTTGCGACTGCCTCTGCTCCTTCTCAAGAACTACCTACTGTGAATTACAGCCGCTCATTCCCCTTGAGAGACAGGCCCTGTTCCTATGCTTAATCCACGCAGATAACACCATCCTCCACATCAAAACGAGTTCCATCTGGAGCTCCTACGATTGGTCCTAAGATGAGCTCGCCTGATCTCTTCACCACGTGCAAGTAAGTTCGATGAAAACTGGAACCGAGTAAAGTACCTGACATGTAGTAAGTGCGTAGGCAATGGTTGTTCACTAGACCACTGCTCCCTCGCATCTCTGCATATCTCAGTTCTCAAGCATACAGATGCACATCCGGTAAGGGCCTCTCCAGACCACTACTGTGATTTCAAAGAACTCTTCCTGTAGAATTAATTGCTTTTGTTATTGTCCTCAACTTCAGATCATAGCAATTTCATACATGCCTTATCTGTCACCGAGAGTTTAATTTCACCTGCCAAGCCACCCCCTTTTTCCAAAGCTTTCAATAAAATAGCTTCTCCTGAACAAATACAAAAGAGAATGAAATTGAGAAATTTTTATTTGAAAAAAGAATGGTTACATAGATTTTTTTTTTTTTGTCCTTTTTGGTCTGTCAAAAGCTAATAGATTGGAACTGCCTGTCAACTTGCAGTCCTTTTTTTTGTCATGAGAGATTTGGAGAACATTCCATTTAACAATTTGTTATTGAGGATATGCCATATACCCAATACCAGGCCAAGTCATAACAGTTAAAGGGTGAAAAAGATACACTCAAGATCTTTGCCTTAAAGGAATTTATGGTCTAGTGAGAAAGAAAGGTAAGTAACCAGGGTACTTTGAGCACAAATCTCTGGATATTCACATTCATCATATAACATTCTTTAACCCTTGCATATTGTTTTTCTCATCTTTTCTTTGAACAAAAATTGGTTCAAATCTGTAATCTCTGTCCTTTACTGGAAGTGAAAGATAGCAGCAAGGTATCCTGACAAGCCTCCAAATAAGTGTAGCAAGTGGGTAATGAACAGTTTTAATATTGAGCAGGTCACCTTTTCTACACCTTTTTTCCAGGTTGGATCTTTCTTTGTACACACAAAAGATACTTCTATTATGAGAAATATGTTTCCTTATACATATTCATTTGCCTATCTACTGGATCACAAAGTGCAGCACCACATCTCATTTGTATATCTAGCAACCTACTTCTCATTTGACTTCTGTGTCAAACAATCGAGTTAAGCGTCTACAAAGTAGAAAAAATATATATAACTGTTTCTTACACCAAGTACAATTATCTTTTTATCATTTTGTCCTTCATATCTCTTTCTGCTGGAAACTTCACATGAGTTTCTGGGAGTTTCCATTGGTATGTCTACATACTCACTCTGCCCCACTTAATCTAATATTCAGTATTAAACATATTTATAAGAGTAACTAATGTTTATTGAGTATTTGCTGTGTGCCTGATACTGACTAAATATTTTAAATCCATTATCTTAATTTTTCATCACAATAAGTTCTACAAAGTAAGTAATTAATATATTCACTTTTTTTTTTTTTTTTTTTAAGGCAGAGTCTCACTATGTTGCCCTGGGTAGAGTGCTGTGGCATCATAGCTCATAGCAACCTCAAACTCTTAGGCTTAAGCCAGACTCTTGCCTCAGCCTCCAAAGTAGTTAGGACTACAGGTGCCTGCCACAATACCCAGCTATTTTGTTGTTATTGTTGTTGCAGTTGTCATTGTTGTTTTTGGCCTGGCAAAGCCAGGTTCAAATCCAGCCTCTGTGTATGTGGCTGGCACACTACCCACTGAGCTACAGGCGCCACCCTATATTCACTTTTTAGATGAGGATACAGACTTAGGAAGGGTATATTGACCAGGTGGCGTGCAGGATTTAAAGCCAGATTTTCCCAACAGAAGGATTTGTTTATTCAATAGAGCATACCATTCTGCTTTTTATATCACTTGTTTATCAGTGAATCCAAATCCCACCACCTCCATGAAACTTTTCTCCCTTCCCCACAGTAATCTGTGTCTTTCTTTATAAAGTACATAATTTATTTTAGTATATTCACAGAGTTGTACAACCAGCACCACAATTAATTTTAGAATATTTTCATAACCCCCAAAAGAAACCACATACCCATTGATAATCACCTGCCACTCCTCCCATCCTTCCCATTACTCTCCCTAGCCCTAAGAAACCACTAGTCTACTTTCTGTCTCTATACATTGGTCTGTCTTGGACATGTCATATAAATGGAATCAAGCAATATGTGGTCTTTTTGTGATGGGCTTCTCTCACTTAGCATCATGTTTTCAAAGTTCATTTACTCATTCTTTGATTGGGTTGTTTCTACTTTGGGGATATAATCAATAGTGCTTCTATCAATATTCTCGTACAAGTTTTTGTGTCATCATACATTTTCATTTCTCTTGGATGTACACCTAAGAGTGGAATTGCTGGGTCATATGTTCATTTTATGTTTAAACTTTTTTTTTTTTTTTTGAGACAGAGCCTCAAGCTATTACCCTGGAGAGAGTGCAGTGGCATCACAGCTCACAGCAACCTCCAATTCCTGGGCTCAAGCGAGTCTCCTGCCTTTGCCTCCCAAGTAGCTGGGACTACAGGCACCCG
>CAUYRH010100298.1:0-29918 GCA_963574655.1 Perodicticus potto | reverse complement strand
CCTCCCAAGTAACTGGGACTACAGGTGCCCACCACAATGCCCAGCTATTTTTTGTTGTTGTTGTTGCAGTTGTTTTAGTTGGCCCAGGCCAGGTTCAAACCCACCACCCTCAGTGCATATGGCTGGCACCCTAACCACTGTGCTACAGGTGCCAAGCCAATATTAGAATATTTAAAAATACATTTTAAAATTCCTAATCCTATTCATTTTCCTAATAAAAACCCTTGTCTTCCTTTAAAAAAAATAAAATAAAATAAAATAAAATAAAATTCCTAATCCTATAGCTGACTCCAGGCCCCAGAGTGACCCTGAATGTTGGGGCAGGGCTGCTCTCTAAGACCAGGATTCTCAGATTGTGACCTGCCATTACAGGCCAGCACCTTTGCTCTCTCCCAACTCCTTAGGACAGGTCTACTGGTAAGAATTTCCAGGAAGGTGTCCTAGTGGATAAACATGAGCAGACACCACCACCGTCTGGCGGACGCGGGATGAGGCACGGTCTGGAAACCCAGGTGGCAGTTCCTGAACCAGCGGGAAGGCAGGCCCCTAAGACCTCACTAAAACCTCACAGGTAGGGTGGTGCCTGTGGCTCAAGGAGTAGGGCACCGGCCCCATACACCAGAGGTGGTAGGTTCAGCCCCAGCCAAAAACTGCAAAAAAAAAAAAAAAAAAACCCTCATAGGTAGGCGTTCAGGGCACATTCTGGTGGCCCAGAGCTTTTTGTGATAGTCCTCTGGGCCATACCTTTGTAGCAGTGTGTTTGTTGTGCTTTCATATATAAATAAATAAATAATCTAAGTGCCAGGTCCCTTCCTGATTTGCTGTGCCAGGAGTCAGGTCTGAGGGTTCACATGCTCCCCAGAGGCAGCTGATGCAAGTGACCAAGGGCCCCTTCCAAAGTAGTTGTGGACCAAGACCCAGGGCAAAGTCCCCTGGACCCGGGAAACAAATGCAGCCCAACCATCCCAGTCACAGAGGGCCCAGGAGGGCCAGGAGAGTGGTCAGTGAGGGAGTCTCTCACTGAAGAGAGGGCAGAACAGGCTGGGGAAGGGGAGGGTGTGGGGTCCCACATGTACAATCAAGGGCACAGGAACAAGTTTGCAAATAGATACAAAAGTGGTCAGTGTCCATAGTGTAATTATCAATTGCACTCCTCTGGACAAAATTCCTTTGCATTTCTATGAACAAGGATTGCTTGCATTACTATTAGTTTTCTGTAATTACAGAGATAAAAAATGATCAAAGATAGTGAAAGATAGATACAGAATATCTAGAAGGGGGCACCAAAAGGGCACCCCAAATTTTTTTTTTGAGACAGAGTCTCACTGTGTCGCCCTCGGTAGAGTGCTGTGGCGTCACAGCTCATAGCAACCTCCAGCTCCTGGGCTTAGGCGATTTTCTTCCTCAGCCTCCCGAGTTGCTGGGACTACAGGCGCCCACCACAATGCCTGGCTATTTTTGTTGCAGTTGCCACTGCTGTTTTAGCTGGCTGGGGCCGGGTTTGAACGTGTCTCCCTCAGTATATCGGGCCGGCGCCCTACCCACTGAGCCACAGGTGCCACCCCCAATTTTTTCTTTTTTTTGACATGTCAAAGTCTTTTGCAATTTTTCCTGAGAAAAATTTCAAACATACACAAATGTAAGAACACCAAGACAGCCTCTGTGCTGCCACCCTACTCCAGCAGTGATCAGCTCTGGACATACCTGTTTGTCCCCACCCTCACAGTCACAAGGCTGTCTTAAAGCAAGTCCCAGACATGGCCATCTCATTTCATTCATAAATATGTTAATTGCAGTATTTAAAGACTGTCAGGGTGAGTGCGACATGACCTTACTGGGTTTTAGAAATGTTAGTCTGGGCTCGGCGCCTGTGGCTCAACGGGCTAAGGCGCCAGCCACGTACACCTGAACTGGCGGGTTGGAATCCAGCCCGGGCCTGCCAAACAACAATGACAGCTGCAACCAAAAAATGGCTGGGCATTGTGGCGGGCACCTGCAGTCCCAGCTACTTGGGAGGCGGAGGCAGGGGAATCGCTTGAGCCCAGGAATTGGAGGTTGCTGTGAGCTGTGATGCCACAGCACTCTATTCAGGGTGACAGCTTGAGGCACTGTCTCAAAAGAAAAAAAAAAAGAAATGTCAGTCTGGCTGCAAAGGCGGGAGACTGGAAGGGAAGACCCAAGAGGGGAGGCTGGAGAACTCCCACCTGCCACGGGCACATGTGCGACACAAGTGTGCACACACACATCTGCATGTGCACACACACTTAATCTCATGTGTGTGTGGATATTCCTGTGCCCAGCACACAAGCTCCTTCCCCGTGTGTATTTTCAGGGCTTACTCCCCACCCCAGGGATGACACCTTCACATAGACCACATAGAAATGTCAAGTCCCCAAAGTCTTTCTGGTTGTCAGTTCCTGGAGCCCTTCAGGCTTCTGCGGACCCTGCTCAGGCCTGATCCCCATGGTCATCCTTAGGCTCCTACCTATGTGTGACACCTGACTCATCCACCGTCCCTCCTAGCTCCAGGAGGCCTCCTGCTGGCCAGGTACCTCTCCTCCAGCTCCTCTCCTATTCCAGACATGGCCCATGACCACCAGTGTTGCTCTAAGAGTTCTGTGCTGCCCCTGTCCAGCTGGGTAGCCTCCTCTGGGGCCCAGGGTAGTTGGAGGCCTCCTCACAAACCCCTGAACCTCCTCTGGTGCCACACACCTGGGATGGTCTAGGCTAGTGGGGCCTGGATGTAAGCCCAGCTGCAGAGCATTGCAACGACTGAGGGGAAGCTAGGGGGCCAAAGGGTTGGAGCCAAGAGAAAGCCCAAAGCCAGAGCAACACCCTCAGCTAAGACAACCTGGGAGCAGGCCCCAGGCTGCCTTCCCTGATTCCCAGAGCCACCCACCCAAAGGGCCCTGCCCCTCTACCACCTGGGGTTGCCCCACATTTGCCCCCTCTTGCCTGGTGCTGAGGATAGTGGGGAAGGACCCAGGAGCTTCACCAGGGAGTCATACAAAATACTTATGAAACAAATAATGCCAATTCCACAGAACTCTTCCAGAAAATTGAAGAAGAAGGAATACCTCCCAGCTCCTTTTCTGAAGTCAGCATTACTTTGATACCAAAAACATCACAAGAAAAAAGTAATTACAGACCAATATATCCCTCATGAACAGATATGCAAAAATTGTTAACAAAGTTTTAGTAAATCAAAATCCAATAACATATAAAAAGAATAATATATCAAGACCAAGTCAGGTTATTCCAGCATGCAAGATTAACATTTCAAATCAAAATTAGTGTGATTCAGTATATTAACAAATTAAAATATAAAAATACACGATTATCATAATAAATGCAGAAAAAAACATGTGACACAATCTAACATCTAATCCTGATAAAGATTCTCAGCTGGGCAGTACCTGTGGCTCAAAGGAGTAGGGCGCCAGCCCCATATACCAGAGGTGGCGGATTCAAACCCGGTCCCGGCCAAAAACTACAAAAAAAAAAAAGATTCTCAGCAAACTAAGAATAAAGGGAGCTTACCAGCCTGAAATGAGCCCTGACTCTGATCATAATCTCTGATGAGAGGTGGATGCTCGCCTGGATTCAGACTACGGCTGGGTGCTCACTCTCACCACGTCCACTCAGCATTGCACTGGAAGATAAGGCAAGAGAAAGAAATGAAAGGCACCCAGATTGGAAAAGAAAGAAGCAAAATTGCCTTTATCCACAGACACGATCATCTGTACAGAAAGTCAGATGAAATCTCCAAAAATCTATTAGAATGGCTTGGTGCCAGTGGCTCAAGCAGCTAAAGTGCCAGCCACATACACTTGAGTTGGCAGGTTCAAATCCAGCCTGGGCCCACCAAACAACAATGATGGCTGCAACCAAAAAATAACCGGGCATTATGGTGGGTGCCTGTAGCCCCAGGTACTTGGGAGGTAGAGACAGGAGACTCGCTTGAGCCCAGGAGTTGGAGGTTGCTGTGAGCTGTGATGCGCCGGCACTCTACCCAGGGTGATAGCTTGAGGCTCTGTCTCAAAAAAAAAAAAAAAAGGCTATGGGAACTAATAAGTGAATTTAGCAAAGTTGTAGGATACAAAATCTATGGTGTTTCTATATCCTAATAAAATACAATCAAACGAAAGTTCTTTTTTTTTTTTTTTTTTTTTGAGACAGAGTCGCCCTGGGTAGAGTGCCATGGCGTCACAGTTCACAGCAACCTCAAACTCTTGGCCTTAAACAATTCTCTTGCCTCAGCCTCCGAAGCAGCTGGGACTACAGGCACCCACCACAACGCCCGGCTATTTTTTGGTTGCGGTTGTCATTGTTGTTTAGCAGGCCCGGGCCAGGCTCAAAACTGCCAGCATTGGTGTATGTGGCTGGCACCCTACTCACTGAACTGCAGGCGCCAAGCTCAAACAAAAGTTCTTTAAAAATAATGCTACCTATAGTAGCATCAAAAGTTATGAAATACCTAGAAATAAAACTGGTAAAAGCTATGCAAGACCTTTACATGAGAAATTATAGGCCAGAGGGCCAGGGGTGGTGGCTCACACCTGTAATCTAACACTCTGGGAGGCCAAGATGGCTGGATTCCTGAGCTCAGGAATTCAAGAACAGCCTAAGCCAGAACAAGACCCTACGTCTAAAAAAAATAGCCAGGTGTTGTGGTGGGCACCTGTAGTCCCAGCTACTTGGGAAGCTGAGACAAGAGGATCACTTGAGCCCAAGAGTTTGAGGTTTCTGTGAGCTGTGTGACGCCACAGCACTCTATGGAGGGCGATGAAGTGAGACTCTGTCTCTACCAAAAAAAAAATAATAATAAAATAAAATAAAATAAAATGGAGGAAGATACGAAAAGATGCTTCACCTAAGGAAATAGGTGAGCAGCAAATGAACATGTACAAAGCAGCTCCACGTGGCCAGTCAGAGGACACAAGTCGACAAAGAGGCACCCCAACACTTACCAGGGTGCCTGAGACTGGGAGAACAACTGGACCAGGTGGGCAAGGGTTTGGCGCAATTGGGGCTCCATCAAGGTCACTTTGGAAGCAGACTGGTACAGCCCCCCAAATCTGAGACATCATTCACACAAGAGAAAAGGAAATATATACCCATGTGAACATTTACACACAAGTGTTCACAAATGCACACTCAGTGCACAGCAACCTGCGGCAGTCATAATACAGCTGAAAGAGGAAAAATGTGTGCGGTGGCTCTGGAAGGCCCTTGCCCAGGCTGGTACACAGAGACTCCCCATTACCTTCCTGCACTCAAAACCCACCTCAAACCTGGCCAGGAACTCTACCCGCAGCAAGGGGCAAATCCAAATTAGGGCTAGAAGGGGAAACTGAGGATCAGAGAGAAGAGGGTCTGCCACCCCTTCCTGCTGCCACTGCATAATGAGACTATTGGTAATTTCATGCCAAAACATACCCTGCAGGATAGGAGGGGACAGCTCCTGAAAGAAGGTGTGGGGTCCTCCAGGCAGCTCAGTCCACCCTGTGGCCATGTTGACAGAGCCCTTCAGGCCACCACTAGCCACTCAAGCTGTCCAGGCAACTGGTGGACCAAGCTGCTGCCACATTGTGCAGCCTCAGGACAGGGGCCTGCCACAGACCAGTCATGGGTGGGCACAGCAGGGAGCAGCTGGTGTGGGGAAGGCTCTCATCCCAGATGAGATGAGGTTTCTGCTCTGGGTAGACAAAGCCCAGGTGACGCCAGGCCACCCCTCCGTGCCCCCTGTCCTCTCTAACCACCGTCAGGGCACTCAGGGATCCAGATGTTCTCAGGGTACACTATAGACACAGGCAGCTTTCACTCAGCTGCCGAGTGGAGCTTGTCAGTCCTCAGCATGCCCTGTGAGGCCATGGATGGGGAAACCAAGGCACCAAGAGGCTCTGATCTGTAAGGACATGTGAGGAACAAGACTTGAGCCCAGCAGCCTGCCCCAGAACATGTGGTCTTGCCTACAAACCCTGTGGGGTCATGGCTTAACACATTCTCACAAATGGGTAATAACTAAATAAAAATTTGTGGAAATTTGGCTCAGCACCCATAGCTCAGTGAATAGGGTGCCAGCCACATACACCAAAGATGACAGGTTTGAGCCCAGCCTGGACCTGCTAAACAAGGACAACTGCAACCAAAAAATAGCTGGGTGTTGTGGCAGGCGCCTGTAGTCCCAGCTACTTGGGAGGCTGAGGCAAGAGAATTGCTTAAGTCCAAGAGTTGGAGGTTGCTGTGAGCTGTGATAATGATAATAAAATTTAAAAATATGTGGAAATTTGGCAGCAGTGGAGCTAATAGAGCAACTACAATTGCCATATGATGGTGACTCAATCTGGATATGAAATCGCAAAATAAATACATGGGGGTTAGAAGGGCTTCAGGGATCAGAGAATGGCCTAAAACTGGATAAGGATTCTGTGGCTTTATTGGAGGGGAGGGTCCCAAGTCTTCTTTAGGCTCTCAAAGGAATTGCTGACTACAGGGCAAAGAGTCTTGATGGGAGCTCTGTGATGTACTCAGAGCATAAGGCCTGGTTTCCACCCTAGCTGGAAGCACCCAGGAATTCTTCAAAAATATCGACGCCCTGCTCCTCACCCAGACAAGTCCATCGGAAGTTGGAGAGGCTGGCGGGAGCCCAGGTCTCTCTTCCTCATCACATAAAGCCTACAGCTCATTCCAGCAATAACCCATTAATCTGTGAGAGGGTTACCCGCCTCGCGAGGGTAGAGCTCTCACAGCCCACGTGCCTCATAAAGACTCTGCCTCTCCACACGCCACACTAGGGTTAAATTTCAACATGAGTTTTAGAGAAGACTAATATCTAAACCACAGCAGCTCTAAAGCCTCAGGGACACAGAGTATGCCCCCTCACGTGCCTGTGTACAGATGTGTGCAAATGAGCCGCAGCCATCCTGCCACCACCCAAAGTCTAGCACCAAGGACCTCCCGTGGGTGTGCCCAGCCTACACTTTAGAAGGTGCCAAGAAGCAGGCCTGGGGTCACAGGATACTGTCCCCCTCCTCTTCTGCATGCTCAGAACTGGCCACTGGGGGTCAGCCTCAGGATGCACCATGTAGAACCCAGCTCAGTCAGGACCCACCAAGACCCTGCCCCTCCACCAGAGATGATGGACAGAGCTGACCTAGGAGGCCTCCTGGAGAAAGGAGTCTGCAAAGTGCCTTCCTCAGGGCACAGCAGGACCTGAGGCCAGCAGTCTCCTGACTGCCTATTTCACAGGCTGAGGATAGTGGGACATATCAGAGCTGACTGTCGTAAAAGTAAAACTGAAATTGCTCCAGCTGCCAAAGCACAGCCACCTGGGGTGTGTCGCCGTTGTAGAAAAGGTAAGAGCACTGTGCTGGTTTGCAGACTTGATGCCTGCCACTTAGGTTTAGAGTTAGATAGAAGAAGTTAGATAATGGTGAATGTTGTAAATCATAGATTAAGTGTGCATGTGACTGCCAATGTATATAAGGTGTTCAGAAATAAAGTTAATTTGCTACATGCCACAATAGAGCTTGTAGCCTGTTTCTTGCACTCTCTTAACATTGCAGAGCAAGCTTACACCTGAGGTAAAGCTGCAGCCCCTCGCATCTCCGGTCACGCAACAGATCACCACACACACACATGTGCACACTCACACGTGCATGCTCACACAGAGCACACACATTCATACGCATGTGCACACTTAAAGGTGCACATGCACAAGCACGCTTACGTGCACGCTTATGCACTGACATGCACACACATGCAGTCACACTTGCACATGCACACTCATGTACACACATACACACTCACACAGCCCACATGTACTCACACACATTCATACATATGTACACACTTGCAAACAAACAGGTGCACATGCACACACAAGCACACTGACATGCACACTCACACACTGACATGAACATTCATGTGCACCGTCCCATTCACTTGCACATGTGCATTCAAATGTGCATACTAATGCACGCACATGAGCATGCACACATTCACACATGTGCATGCACACACAAGCACACTCACATACACACTCAGACTGACATGCACACACATGCACATGCACACTCATACATACACACGTGTACACATTCACACTCATACATGTTCACACACACACTCATGTGCACACACTACACATACTCACATACACACACATGTGCATAGACACAAGCATTGTAACAAACATGCACACATATGTACACATATACACACTCACTACCTCTGGGAAGTCCTCCCGCTGCAGCCTGCCCCTTACCAACCCCCTGTCCTACTCAGCTGACTTGAAGTCACTGTTCACTCAGGCACCTCCCTGAGCTGCCCAAGCCCAAAGCTGAAACCCCAAGTCCAGAGTGAAGTGGGTAGGTGGGATTCCCTCCAGCACAGTAAGCATTGGCCCTACATGTACAGGCCTTGTGTCTGTGTCATCTAAACCAAATCCCTTCCGCACTCTGAGGCAGTGATGACCATTGAGGACATAGAGGCTCAGAAAGTCTGGGTGACTTACATCGGGTCACACAGCAAGGGTAGAGCCACCTCCAGACCTGCACTCCTGGTCTGCATTCCTCAGAACACCATGTCTAAGCCACGATGGCATCCTCAACCAACCCAGATCTGGAGCACAGATACATATGGCTCCTATCAGACCCTCGGCCGCATATAGTAAGCACCACTATACTGTGAAGCAGACTCTGGGCCCGGGTCACAGGCAGCACCCACCTTCAGGTGCCCTCGGGACTCACCCAGGCAGGCAAGCAGGAAACTGGACTGGGTAGAGCTGAAGCCCTTAGCTGCCCTCCTGATCAATGCCAGGGTAGTAGCAAGAAAGTCCCTCCTGCAACCCTGGACAGTTACACCCCATGTCCCAGCCCAGTCCAGGGTCTCAGTGCTGAGACCCCTGCGTGGAGCTCAGTGGGGACACCAGTTTCTGCTCCATAGACAAACAGAGGGGCACAGGAGCAAAGGGATGAGGTGGGGCCCAGGGCAGCTCACTGGACAAAGGGACTGCAGAGAGCAAATGGACAGTGTATGGTGCCCTACCATTCCTGATATGTCATCACCTCCTGCTGCCTGCCCAGCACCCCTCCCAAGGCTCAAGCATCAGTGAGAGACACCTCTCAGGGTCTGTAACTTGGGAGAGAGCCTCAGGGCATGTCTGTGAGACAGGTGTACAGCCAGTGTGTGCAGCCCTGGGGGCAAGTGGAACTGCAGTGACAAGTGCATACATGTGTATAAATGTGTGCAGACTCCACTGTGTCAGCCTAGTGTGAGCAGATGGATGCAGGTGAGATGCATGTGAAACAACAAACATGTGACTGTGGGGCTCTGCACCTGTCCTGACCACCTCCTCCCACTCCAGCGCCCCACTCCAGCTGGCCCCACAGCTGCCCAGCCTTCTCCAGCCCAGGCCCAGCCTCTCAGTGAGGGGCCCAAGAGATCCTCACTCCACTGTTCACATGTGATGGGGCCAGCAGGCCAGATCAGTGCGAGGTCCAGAATCAATCTGAAGATGTTCATGCAAACAAGAGGTATGAGTGTGTGACTGTGTGGAAGGGTATGTGTGCATGTGCTGGCATCTGTGTGTGCACATGTGTGTGTGCTGACATCTATGTGTGCACATGTGTGCATGTGCCAGCATCTGTGTGTATGTGCATGTGTGTGCATGTGCTGGCATTGTACGTGTGCATGTGTGTGGTGGCATCTGTGTGTACACATGTGTGCGTGTGCCTGCATCTGTGTACGTGTGCACATGCTAGCGTGTGCTGGCATCTGTGTACATGTGTGTACGTGTATTGGCATCTGTGTTTGTGTGCATGTGCTGGGGTGTCTGTGTGTGTGTGCGTGTGCTGGCACTGTGAAGGCACATGTGTTCATGTGCTGGCATCTATGTATGCACATGTGTGGGTGTGCTGATGTCTATGTGTGAAGGTGTGTGAGTGTGCTGCTGTCTGTGTGTGCCTGTGTGTGCTGGCATCTGTGTGGGGTTGTGTGCTGACATTTGTGTGTTTACATGTGTGCATGTGCTGGCATCTGTGTGTGCATGTACCTGCATCTCTGTGTGTGCATGTGCTGGCATCTGTATTCATGTTCATGTGTGTGCATGTGTGTGTGCTGGCATCTGTGTGTTCACGTGTGTGCATGTGCCTGCGTCCATGTGTGTGCATGTGCTGACACATGTGTGAATGTGCATAAGTGTGTGGGAGTCTGTGTGTGTATGTGCTGGTGTCTGTGCAGGTGTGTGCATGCGCTTGCGTCTGTGTGGGCACATGTGTTCATGTGCTGGTGTCTGTGTATGCACATGCGTGGGTGTGCTGAAATCTGTGTGTGCAAGTGTGTGAGTGTGCTGGCATCTGTGTTTGCACATGTGTGCACGTGCTGGCGTCTGTGTGCATATGCATGTGTGTGTTGGTATCTGTGTGTGCACGTGTTCATGTGCTGACATCTGTGTGTGTTGGCATTTGTGTGCATGTGCATGCATGTGCTGGTGTCTGTGTGTGCATGTGTGTGTGTTGGCATTTGTGTGCATGTGCATGCATGTGCTGGTGTCTGTGTGTGCATGTGTGTGTGCTGGCATCTGTGTGTGCACATGTGTGTGCTGATGTCTATGTGAGCACATGTGTGCATGTGCTGGTGTCTGTGTGTGCACGTGTGTGCATGTGCTGCCATCTGTACATTTACATGTGTATGTGCTCTGGCATTTGGTTGTGTGCTAGTGTCTGTGTGCCTATGTGTACATGTGCTCATGTCTGTGTGCATATGTGTGGGCATGTGCCAGCAACTGTTAGTGCATAGGTACATTGGTGGCATTTATGTACATACAAGTGTATGCTGCAGTCTGTGTGTACTTGTGTGTGCCGGTGTCTATGTGTGCATCTGGCACCTGTGTGCACACATGTGTGCACATGCTGGTGTCTGTGTGCACTTGTGTATGTGTACTGGAATCCATGTGCTTGTGTGCAGGCCAAGGTCAGTGTGATGTGTGCTGGAATCTGTGTACAGGTGTGTGTGTGTATGTGTGTGTGTATATACTGTTCTCAGGGTGCTAGGATGGACCAGTCCTTAGGGGTAGCTGAAGCTTCTGCAATAGATTCAGGCCAGCACCCCTTCTATGAGCTCAGGGTGGTGCTGGGCAAGAAGGAATGGGGAAGGAAATGGGCCAGGCCAGAATGTCCCTTCCCCTAAAAGAGCCCATATTCTGCCTACCAGATGCCAGCCTGGATCTGTTCTCCCCTGCCCAGGAGCTCCAAGTTAATATACCCAGAAGACGGGACCTGCCTTACCCTATCCTTTCCCCAAACTTCCACCTATGCCTCGTATGCCCACAAAGAGAGAGCCTGGCCTGTGGTCAAGAGTTCTGGCTACTATAGTGTCCCAGGGCTGAGCTTGCACTCGTCAGACCCAGAAGCCAGTCAAATGGTGTGGCCCCATGGAGGAGGATAAGCAGCCTACAGGTCCTCTCAAGGCCTAGCTTTTTTGTCTAAGTAACAGTGATTCTGCAGGAGCCAACCAGAGACTCAAAAGCCCCAGGATTTAGGCATGAGTCAGCCCTGCTGTCCAAGGGTCACTTGGCAAGAGTACACGGCCTGGGCACTGGGATTACAGTCGGCCAACATCAGTTCTCGATGCTCCTGGGCCCATCCTGGGCTATAGGCACCAGCACTAGGTCACAGGATATACACATACTCCTACCCACCACATGCACGTTCACTGCATGGAATGCCCAAGTGACCCCGGTCCAAGCCCACCGTGCCTGTCACCTCCAAGTGACCACAACTTCTTCCAGCCTGGGAACAGGATGAGACGCCATCATTGCTTTCTACATCTCCAGCCACACTGGCCATCACTTTATGTGTACTGGGCCACCCAAGGCCAGGCCCAGAATGCTGGGGCTCTGAGCACAGGGCCAATTGCTGGTTGCTGGAGCCTGGGCAGGGAGGAAGGGCACAACCAGGGCTGGGCCGCACTCCTCTGCTTAGACTGTGAAGCCTTTGTGGGGCAGGAGGAAGCATCAGATGCTTTGGTAATTGACTCAAATAACCCACCCTGGTCCCTGAGCTGGGCCTGGACTCTCAAGGGAGCAATCTTACCTCCTTCCTGTTTGCGTGTTTAAGTCATAATGGAAGATTTGCAGCCAGGTTCCCTGAGCAGGGACCTGCTGCCTACTTACATCCCATGGGGCTAGGGGCACATGGCATGGCAGGCTTAGCTTTAGAAAGAAAAGGGAGGACTCCACACCCCAGTTGCTCTGCAGACCCTGCCTCCTGAAGGCCTTAGCCAGAGTGCTGCCCACAGGACTCAGCATGCCATCTTGACCTCTCCCCCACTCAATTCCCCAGGGCAGGACCCTGTAATCGCTTCCTCAGTCTGCTCAGCCCCCTTTTGCTCCAACCTCTGACCTGAGAACCTGGTTCCTGGGCCCTCCTTTCCCTGGGGCCCTTGCCTTCCCCCAATTTCCTGGCCTCCCCTACCAGCCTCCCTGCTGTTTCCCCCAGAGCCCCCCTCTGCTACGTCCACCTCCTGCCTCCTCCACTAAGGGTCAGCCCTGTGAAAGCCAGACCTTTCCTCTTTGTTCGCTGCTGTATTCCTGGGAAAATATTTGTGAAGTGGGTGAATGACTCAGGGCCTAAGGGTTAGGGTATTTGAGAGGTGACTGAGAAGCTCCTGCAGGAACCCTATCTCGCCCCTCTCAACTGCCCCAGTCCAGGGCCTCCCTCCCTCAGCCATGCCTGGGGACCCTGTCTGCATAGGAGGGCCAGGGAGGCAGAACCCCTAAGCTATGACCTCCCCCTAAGGATGGCTCAGTGCTGACTGGTGGTGGAAGACAGAGAGGCTTTGGGTGCCTAGTGGCATAGTGGGCATCCTACACCCCCAGGATGTAAGATAGCCCTCTCAGTTTTATAGACACAGAGTCCTCTCTCTCTGCTTCCCTGGAGAATCCACCTCCCACCCTAGGGAAAACTGGCCGAGAATCATTCATCTCTTTTCCAAGGAGCAAAACCACCTAATTGCTTACTTAGAGGCAGCTGAGCAGGGCCTCTTGCTAGTCTCAACGGTCAGGCACTCTTGGAAGCACTCACCCTCCAGGGCCAAGAGCCACAGCCAGAGGCCTGTCTGCAGGAGCTGAAGGAAGGCTGGGAGCAGGAAGGACAGTCCTGAGCTCTGAGGGGCAGGGTACCAGCCCCACCTACCAGAGCTCACATTGCTGGAGCTGAAGTGGTCACATGCACACAAGTGTTTCCACGTGTGTCTGCTGTATGTGCATGTGCACAACTTGGTGCATGCAGTGTGAAGTCCTGAATCGCAGGAGTGCTGAGGAGGCAGAGGTGGAGGATGTCGGCTACACTTCCATGAAGTGTGAGTGAGAATAACGCTCAACTGTGCACTCAGCACACCTGGGGACAAAGTCACTGGGCGTGGTCTCGCCAATGCATACATGTGGGTCTGCTCCCCCCACACCACCATGCTGATGCACACCCAGGTCCTATTACTCCCCAACACCCCTAGACTTGCCCAGGACTCACTGTCTGAGGCAGCCTCCTGCCACCAGACAGAGCTCAGCTCAGCCCCTTCCCTAGCCTCTCCTTTCCACACCCCAAAAATGCCTCATAGGATGATTTGAAAAAGCAAATCCATTTCTGAAAATGGACATTTCCACAGAATGGTGTTCACAGGCTCACAGTTGACTAGAACAAAGCCCAATGCACCCAGGACAAAGCCACCTTTCTGAGCCTCGAGGGCACAGGGTACACACCGCAGCAGCCCCAGATTAGGCATTGGGGTTGCAGCAGAAGGGGCTCCTGGAGACTCTTCACTTGAAGCCCTGGAGTCAGAATGGCCCAGCACCTGCAGCCAGCTTCCCAGGGTCCTGAGTACAGCACCCACCTCTGGTGTCCCTCAGTTTCCCTATCCTGCTGCTGCAAGGGTCCCCACTCCTACCGTCCCCCTTCCCCAGGGTTCCTATACCTCCCATCTCCTAGGGCACCCCTCCCTCCTTAACAAAGAGCCAGACCAGCCCTTAAGATAGGCTCAGAAGAGCAGAGACAAAACCTGGTTAGGGCTCATGGTCCCCAACTCAGCCAGACACTGGTGGAATAAAGGAGGGCCCTAGACTTACTGATCATGAGAGATCCTAAGGGGAGAATTCTCTTCTTTGAATCTGAGCTCCTCCCCTCCTGGGGCTTGAGGAAAAACCCATCTGGAACAACCAGCTCCAGAGAAAGTGTGGGCTCTGGCCCCAGGCTCAAGGCAGCACAGGGACTTAGGCAAAGAGTCCAGCTCTAGAGAGAGTGTGATCCCAGGCCCCGGGATCAAGGCAGCATAGGAACCTAGGCAGAGAGGCCAGCTGTAGCCCTGGGTCCCTTCCAGGAGGCTCAGGAAGCATTGGGGTCCTCTAGCATTTCCCTAGGGAGGCCCAGAGTGAGGCTACATGTGGTCAGCCCCACTTCTAGGACAGCTGGGTACACTATGCTGAGGCTGTGGTCAGTCATTCACTCCCCAGCCAAGACCAGCTCAGCTCTGGCTGCAGACCCCTGGGCCACAGGGGTTGAGGAGGATGAGGCCACCATGCACCAAGCCTGAACCTCTCTCTGTTGCCTCTCTGGTGTCCAGGAGCAGGAATTGAGCTGCATCTCTGTCCCACCCCACAAACATACCCCAATCACAAAATTTAGCCCCAACACAGCCTCTCCCCTAACCTCAGGCAGGGAGCTTCAGTCTCCTCCTACTGGACAACCCAAGCCCCACATTCCCTGGCGGCCACCCACAGGCCCCCTACCTCAGGCCCTGATCTTGAACTAAAGGGTGGTGTGTAGATACCTCAGCAACCACGGCCCCTCAGCCTGACATGCCCATCTCTGAGCTTAATGTTCACAGGGCACAGGACATCGGAGGAGAGCAAGGGCCCCACCCACGGTGCACCTGATCGCAGGCTTGACAACTCTCATGAAAGGAGCTGGCCTGTGAGCGTGGGGTGATGGCCTTGCTTTTCAGTCTGGGCAGTGGACACAGCCATGTCTCCTCAGACTAAAAACACACAGACCAACAGCCAGGCATTGTGGCGGGCGCCTGTGGTCCCAGCTACTTGTGAGGCGGAGGCAGGACACTTGCTTGAGCCCAGGAATTGGAGGTTGCTGTGAGCTGTAATGCCATGGCACTCTATGCAGGGTGACAGCTTGAGGCTCTGTCTCAAAAAAAAAAAAAAACACACACACACAGACCTTCTAACACTCTGAGTCACCACCCACACCCACAGCCCGCAGAACGAGCAGTGCTAGTCACATCTCGCACCACAGCCTAATTACCACATCTGCCTGCTGCTGTTCCTGCGCCCTGCTACCTCCTGGAGAGGCTCACTCAGGCTACACTTCCTAGATGCTGTGGCGATCCAGACCAGGTGTGAGGAGTGATGAGGCACGAACACTGGGACCTCCATGGGAGGCTTGTGGAGCAGAGCACCTGCCCAGCAAAGGCCCTCGGCCCTCAGAGCCAGTGCCCCCCTCCCCATGCCTTCCCCTGTTCCTCTGGCCCCGACAGGACATCTCCACAGCAGGGAAGGTGCTGAGCAAGCTTCTCTGAGAAGCCAGACTCTTCCACATCCACAGCCCACCAAGGGGAGCCCAAGGCAGATCAGGCACAGCCAGTGGACTGCAGGCCACCTCCAGCCAAGGAGAGAGAGGGTCCTCCCTCAGGAACCAGAAAGATCTCAAAGACTAGGGAGCCATACCCAGCCAAGAAGGAGAGAGGCAGGCTCTCGCCAGGATCTGCTCTCTGCCAGGACTTCCTGACACCTGGGGGCATGGGGCCCTCTGAGGGGCTCGTCCTGCCCTGCCCACAGGTCTGGGAGAGCCTGGTTCTGGCTTCCAGACCCCAAATCTCACTGCCACCCATGGAGGCCCTCTGGCATCTTCAACAGGGCACGTGCAGGGCCACTACACCCTTGGTGGGCAGAGTCCCAAGCAACCAGCCGACTCAGGCTTCCCTGAGGTGGGACAGGGTCCCAAGTCCTCAGGACACCACCAGTCTTCCCCAACAACTCCACAAGGGGGCTCCACAGCCCCCCTGGCACACAGGAGAAAACTGAGGCTCAGAGAAACTGGATGACTTGACCAAGCCCAGCAGCAGAGGAGGGGTGCAGGTGGAGGGGAAACAGGGGAGAAAGAGGGGGCAGGATGAGGGTGGGCCAAAGGGACACAGCCCTGGGGAAGCCGCCCCCCACCTCTGGCCTCTCGTCCTGCCTGACCCAGCTACTGGCAGATGCTAGCTGTGGTGTTGGCCCTGGACCCATATCCCATGGCAGGATGGTCAGTAGTCCAGGACTCCACACTTAAACCTCCTTGGCCAGGACCACACCATCTCCTGAGCCCACGGGCACTGTGCTGCCCCATGTGACTTATCTATCCCTCCCAAATTTGCTAAATTTTTGTTGAAACAGCAATGTGTCTTTTACAAACTATTTGTGTCCCCCCCATATTTATACATTGAAATCCTCTAATGTGAGGGCATTAGGAGGTGGGGCCTTTGGGGTGATTAGACCATGAGGGTAGACCCCTCTTGCATGGGATTAGGGACACTCATTAAGGGATACAGTGAGAAGATGGCTATCTGCAAGCTGGGGGCAGCTGTCCCCAGGGCCTGACCACACACATGCCCTGAGCTTAGGCTTCCAGCCTCCAGAATAGTGAGAAATAAATGTCTGCTGTTTATAAGCCTCCTGGTCCATGGTGTTTTGTTATGGCAGCTGGGATAAGACAGTGTCCATCCTTAAAACTTGTATGCAACCAGACACTGGCCCATCTGCCTATGCACTGCAGACAAGTACTTTGACCTGAACACACCCCCAAGTGATGCCCCCAAGCCCATCTGACAGGGTCGTCAGCCTGTCAGACCAACCTGGGTGGAGTTGGACCCAGGCAGGAGCCAGAAGGCAAAGCCCCATCATAGAGAGAAGTTGCTCAGCCTCCAGAGGGACCGTTCTGTTCACCTTTCACCAAGAGTCCCCTTGGACCTGTTGGAGAAAGGGAGAATGGTCAGGGTTGGGGCTTCTGCTGAGACTGAATGAAGACTCACTAACCCATATGATTCTCTCCTCCCGGGGGGCATGAGAGAGGCACAGCATTTGGTTGTTTAGGGAGAAACAATCTGTGCTGAAGAAAATGTGGCAGCCAGCTCGCCATGAGCTGGACTCACCCCTCCTGTTGTTGGTACCTCTTGGGTGACCCCCCTCCCATCATCCAAGGACCAAGCCTGATCTGTGGAAAGCACAGAGCAACTGGGAGGATACCTTAACCCCTCCCACCCATGGGCAGATCACAGTAAGTTACCCCTACAAGCTAGTCCCCTTGTGGCAGGACTCAGAACTCCTGCTGAAAGCACTAGTTCTGTGAGCAGATGTTTGTTACAGTCTCCTTCATTACCACAGAGACAGGTTCAAGGTTGGCTACATGCATGGGAAATGACACTTCTCTCATGCATAAATACATACAGATGCAAATTATATCAGCACAAATTCACAAATTTTTAGCCTTGGCAAGAAAACAGTGCCGCCAGCCAGCTCCTGTCCTCAGAGCCTCCTGCCACAGGTATTGGGAGAGAGCCCAACCTCTCCAGGAATAGCCCCCATGAAAAAGGCTCCCCAAGGCAGGAGCCAGCCCAGGCTCTATGGCTGAGCCAAAAAGTGCTTCCTATTCTTTGCAGGTGCCTAAGGTCACCTGGCTAAGGTCTCAGTTAAAAAACAGTCTTCTCAGTACCTTCTCAAGCAGGTATTACAATAGTTCTTCTGCAGGAAGAGTCACCAACCTGCAACTTCTGTCTGTAGAGCAGGTAGGGTGATTGCATGAGTGGCCACAGAGGGGCATTCCCAAGATACAGAGACACTCCCATGTCCCTGTAGCTCTGCCAGCCCCCTTCTCTGTCGTGGGGATCCCCAGACAGAGAATGTTCCCTGCCTTGCCCTAAACAGTAGCCAAGACTAGGAACACAGGCCCTCTACTTTGGGAACGAGGGAGTGGGATCTTCCTTCGGGGTCACTTTCCACATACAAAAGGCAGAGCTCCCTGGACAACCCATCACGTTTCTGGAGAGGAAGGCCAGAACCTCCTGCTGGTCTCCTGAAGGTGAAGTGGGCATCAGGCCCAGGGCCCAGCCACAGGTGGCAGCAGTGCCGAGGAGCCGGTGCATCCACACCCACAGTCTGTGGTGTGTCACAAGGATCCACTCAGGGCCTCCAGTCAGGGGCGGGCAGCCATCCAACACTCCTCTGCAGGTAACCTGGCTACACAGGTGGGGTCAGAACAGCCAAGTGCTCCAGGTGGTAGCTCACCTCAGAGCCAGGCCCACCCCAAAGAATAGCTGCCCACTGCGCTTCCCAGGCGGCACCATGCCCATCCAGCTGCCCTGAAAGGTTACCACCAGGCTGAGGGTAGTGGGAAGCCTGCTATACAACAATGCCCAGCACACGGGGCACGTGGCTACACGGCTGCAGTCACACCTGTAGCACCATCAGAGGACATGGGGCTCCTCAGACTCAGCACGCACAGGGGCCAAGGAGTCTCTGGAAGCATGGGAGCAAGTATGCAAGATCCAGTCAGACATGCCACCAGCACAGTGGATGCTTCCAGGTGAAGTCCTATGTCCCTCTAAGCCCTACACCAGGAGGGCAGCTTTAATCTGACTGGGGCCACAGAGGACACCCTCATGTTGTGACCTGTCCCATGATGTCACTAGATCTTCCTCTGGGACCGAGCATCCCTGGGCTAAAGGAAAAGCTCATTCAAGGCTCTGGGTTCTCAGGGCTCACATTGTGTCAGCCTAGAGCGCAGTGACCTGGGTGAGCTCCGTGTTGGGTGTAGATGGACTCTGCGGGCTGACAGGCACCATGGGCAGGTCCACGCCTAGTCATGCAGGCCGTGGGACAGTCTCGGAGGTCTTGCAGGCCAGGGCCACATCTTTGGCAATGCTGCGCACACGGTCGGACATCTGCACGTCCCGCCTCAGGGCAGATGCACAGCAGAACTTCCGGAAGCAGGCCTTGAAGTTCTCATCCAGGAAGGCATACAGGATAGGGTTGAGGCAGCTATTGACATAGCCCAGGGCTGTGCAGAAACGCAGAACAGCCACTGCAGTCTCACTGCCTGGCTGAACACCCAGGCCCTGCACCAGCACAAAGACCTGGACAGGTGCCCAGCAGCCCACAAACACGGCCACCACCACCAGCACCAGCCGGGTGATGCGACGCAGGTTCCGGTCCTTCTCGCGGGAGCCTGAGAGGAGGCGCACACCACGGAGCCGGCGGATCATAAGGCTGTAGCAGACAGAGATGATGAGCACAGGGATGATGAAGGAGAAGAGGAAGATGCAGACAGCAAACACAGGGCCCCAGTAGTCCTGTGGGGTGGGGATCTCCACCAGGCATTCGATCTCTGCAAGAGGAGAAATGAGGTCAAAGTGGGCCCCAGGAGATGGGAAGGGCAGGTGGGATCAGTGAAGACCCCTGGAAGCACAGGCAGCCTGGTGCAGGGAGGAGGGGCCACCCACCAACCTTCATCCTCGACCTGTGCCGAGCCCATGATGGCAACGGGAACACCAACCACAGAAGCCAGGGCCCAGATGGCCACATTGATAGCCTGGGCCTTGCTGGATGTCCGGACATCGAGGGCACGGATTGGGTGGCAGATGGCTACGTAGCGGTCTACACTCATGGCGGTCAGGGTAAAGGTGCTGGTGAACATGTTGTAGTAGTCAATGGCAATGACTGTCTTGCACAGAGCATTCCCAAACGGCCAGAAGCCCAGGAGGATGTCTGTTCCCTGGAAGGGCAGTGTTAGCAAGACAAGGGTGTCTGCCAGGGCCAGGTTAAAGATGTAAATGTTGGTAGCTGTCTTCATCTTGGTGTGCCTGCAGAGGACAGGGAAAGGAAAAGCTTCATTTGGCCACCCCGGCTGGACCAGGCACGAAAGGGCAAGGGATTCATCTTTTTGGCCACCAATGAGGGTCACCATCTCTGATTCCCTCAACATCTGAGTCCCCCAGGGAGCTGGCCCCAACCTAAGACCCACTGAGTCAGTCTCAGGGGATGGAGCCTGGGATCAAATGTTTTAACAAGCTCCTCAAGTGATTCTGACACACACAAAAGGATTCCAAACCTTGAAGACTGGTCTGCTTTGGAATAGTTGGGGCATGTGTACTGGGGCTCACAATGGACTCTGTGCAGAAGCAAAGAGTAGAATAATAAGAGAGAGAACCTGTCTTCCTCCATTTTGAGTCTCCCTAAAGACCCCTCATGGACTCAAATGCTGGCCCTACAACTGACAGAGGTTTCTGAAGGCTCTAGACTCCAGCCAGAGTCCATAAGAACACATCAAAGGCCTTCCCACACTGCTGTCCAACAATGGAGACAGAAAATGATTAAAGGGACAGAAGGGATGCTAATGGGGACTGATTGTATCCAAGTACCTGGAATAGGGCTGGGAAAATTGTAGGTGATTAATAAATTTTTGTTAAATGAATTAATTTTTGTGGTACTAGAGAGGGAATTATGATGGTGGTAGTGGTAGTCATGATAGTCATGGTGTTGGCAGTGGTGGTGATAGCAGTGGGAGGTAATTTGATGATGGTGGTAGTATGGTGATGGTGGTGAGGGTAATGGTGATAGGGGTGATGGTGAAGGTGATGGGGTGATGGTGATGGCGGTGGTAATGATGATAGGGGTGATGGTGGTGGTGATAGGGGTGATGGTGATAGGGGTGATAGTGGTGGTGATAGGGGGGATGGCGATGGTGGTGGTGATAGTGATGGTGGTGGTATGGTGATGGTGATGACAGTGAGGTAGTGGTGGTGGTGGCAGCAGTATCAGAGATAACAATACCAGTTTAGCTGCCCTGAGGAAATGTGAGATTTAGTTCTGCCTCTTATAGCAATTATGAATAGGCATAAAAAAGGCCTCAGTTAAAACCAAGTAATAATAATGAAAATGATTACATCAGATATCTGGGCCAAGATCTTCACATGGATTTTATCTCATTTAAGATTTATAAGATGATATTTTAACCCCCACTCTATCAAGGAGAAAACTGAGGCTCAGAGGATCTAAGTTGCTTTTTTAAGGCTTTAGAGCCAGTAAAGAGCAGGGCAGGGCTCAGAACAAGGTGTTTATGACTTCTGGAACTACACCCCAGTCCACTGGCTCAGAGCACAATGTGGCTAGCATTCCTGAGCATCATTCTCTCTGGGGACTCTGATGGGCAAAGTGACCTTCCTTGTCTGCTCTAGTTCAGAAAGTGGCTCTAAGAATGCTAATGCCCCACTGTAGAGGAAAGACACAGAAGAGAAACACTAACAACAGGAAGGGCGGTCAAGACACCGCAGACTGCTCCTGGTTGCTGAACTTCTGATCCATGACACACCCTCTAGCCCTGAAAGGGCATATGGATCATGAAACAGTCTCCCCAGGAGGTCAGCACTGGGGTGGGGGGCAGCTATTCTTCCCACCCTATTGTCTAACCATGCTCCACACAAACACACATGTACACACACATGAAGTTATATGGTCCACCTTCCACAATGTCCAGATGGGGAAAGCAAGGCCCAGAGGGAAACAAGGTTTGCTCAGGGACACAAAGAGGATGGGGGTGGGGAGGCAGAGCTTGGACAGCCCCACTTCCCTGTCCTTCCTCCACCAACACCTTTCCCACCCTAACACCTCTGGTGGGGGCCTCTGAGGAACAACTTTGTTCAGAGCCCTGACGTTTTCTTCATAATCACCTTTTTCGGGATCAATGGGACTGTCATGGATCAGTAAGAAACTTTGTTCCGCCGTTTTCCTGCTCAAGAACCTCCCACAACTCCCTACTGCCTGAGAAACAAAGTTCCCCCAGCCTGGCATTCTAGACAACACCTGCTCTCCCCAGCCCCTTCAGTTCTGTCATCTGCATAGACAGGGTAACTCATTGCCTATGCCCAGAAACCCTTTCTTTCTGCTTGGGGCAACTCCATGGGAAAAGTTCCTGTTACTAACACACACTGTCCTCCCACTGTCCCCCTCAATGTCCCTGCATGCTATCCTCCTAACCTGTCCCTCTGCCCTGCCCCCATTCGGTTCCAATACTGTCCTGTCCACACTGTCCCCAACACTGTCCCCTCATGTTATCCTCTTCAGTGTCCCCCCATACAGCCCCTGCCAATCTGTTCCCCCAATACTATCCTCTCCACACTGTTCCCCTATTCTGTCCCCCCATACCGTCCCCCTCAATGTTCTCCTAACATGTTCCCCATCTATCCCCCCGACACTGTCCTCCCCATCAATGTCCCTCCATGCTGTCCCCTACTTCCCTACCCTCTTCCCCACCCCTGGCTGTCCCAAACCCAACTTTCCAGCACTGGAAGCTGCCCTCTCTTTGGCTCAGTTCACAGATTCAGCACAAAGGACAGGAGGGGCTTCAGGACCATCCTGCACTTGCCCCTGTACCTCCCTCTGTCCATTTGAGGAACTGGCTGACATGAGCTGTCTCAGGGGGTCACTGGAAAGCTCACAAGGTCATTCCTGCAGACATCTCACCACAAAGCAAGCCTGAAGCTCGAACCAGGGCTCAGGGAGGCGGCTTCTTTGCTTGGGACAGACCCAGGTGAGGGGCAGGTCCTGTTCCCTTGCTCTCCCCTTTCCCCTTGTCAGCCCCCTCCCTGGATTAACCCTTGTCAGAATGAAAAATAATGTATTCAGGGGAACAGGAAACCATCACCTGCTCAGACCCATCCTGAACAGCTTTCATCAGTTTTCCCAAACAGGGACCTTGGTGGCTCAGCCTACCTGAGGATGACATACATGACGAGGCAGTTCCCCAGCAGCCCCCCGACACATACAGCCAGGTAGAGCCCCACGATGGTGACCTTGAGCCCAAGGGGCAGGAAGGCACTGTGGCTGGCGTTGAGCAGCAGATGGGGTGGCAGCAGGCTGTGGTTAGTGCTCAGGAGAGATAGGTTGTCCTGCAGGTGGCTGCCATAGAGAACCTCCCAGAACGGGGCAGGGAAGAGGGACTCCATGCCGTTGTCCTACAAAACCGCTGGGCACAGTACCTGGGACAGGTCACAGACACATGACTGCAGCACCAAACACAAGCCCAGCTGAGGCCTCGGAACACAGCACATGCAGCCCAGCAAGCCCTAGGAACTGCATGGGCTCCACAGTCACGGAGGCACCTGGGTTTACATACATGAATGTGCAGTGGCACAGGGAGACATGAGGACACGAACGCGCACACACAGACTCGCAAAACACAGAGACACACTACACCCACAAGGACATGCTCTCAGTTGGCTTGCAGACTCAAATATGGGCTGTGTTACAGTAGCAACACATGGGGACACATATCCACCCACAGGGAACTCCCAGACACAAGGCCACCCGTGTGCTCACAGTCACAGGGATGCAGGGACACATGTGTACCCACACACAAACCTGCCCTCATGCACATGCAGGCACAAAACAGACTGAGACACAGCAGAAGTGCCAGGCACACAGGACACAGGGCAGTTCAGCACAGTTCCCTCCCATGCCTCCCAGCCCTGACCACGCAGCTGCAGGCCATCAGCAGATTCCCTCCACCCCCAAGGCTCAGGCCCTTACCTCACAACCTTGGGAGCTGGGACCAGCAGACAGGGACAGGACAGAGTAGGGTGTGGCAGGAGGGATTTGTTGCTTGCCTCAGACCTGTACGGGGTCTGGATGGGGCAACCGCGGCAGTGTGGCTCCTTCTCCTCTGCAGACAGACCAGGCAGCAGCCAAGCTGGGGGAGGGGGAAAGGCTGCAGATGGGGGAGGGGCTCTGCTGGCGGGAGGAGGGAGCCACCAGGGAAGGTGTGTCACTTCACCCAGGGCCCCACGCTAGAGGGAGATAGACACGGGACCAGGGCACACATAAGAGATAGACAGTGAGGCTCAGAGCCACTGACCCCAGACAGAGACACCCCACAGGTTCACAGACACAAGAATGGAGATACAGGAACTCAGACACAGGGACAGACACACACAAAAGTACACACAGACTCAGACATGAGGGCAGAGACTCGGACATCGGACAGACACACACAAAGACGTGCTCACAGACCTGGACACACAGGCGTAGGACTACATCTCACATGGAGAAACGGCCTTGGCGCATTGGCCAGAACAGCACCGGCAGCCAGGCCCCCAGGCAGCTGAGCAAGCGCGCACCAGCGCCCCCAGCCGGCAGCTCTCAGCAGACAGGAGCCTCGTTGTAAACAGGCAGGACGCTGGGATCCAGGATGCAGCACCAGCTGTCTCACTGTGTGCGCCTCATGACTGCTGCACCAAGCCTAGCACAGACATGAGCTCATTAATTCCCACCACACCTGGCTGTTGCCACCACATCATTAGCCTCAGAGGGGCAGAACTGCCTGTCAAGGGGCAGAGACAAGGTTGAAACCCAGGTCTGGTTGGAGACACACCAAGAACATCTCTGCCAGGCTAGGTCCTAGAGCAACGTGAGAGCATCAGACAAGCCCCCAGCACCCACACAGCTGAACAGCTGCTCTAGAGTAGACTTCTCAGCACGGGGGTCACCTGTACAGTCCACTGAGATGAAAGATCACAAGCCAAGGCCATATGGGGGACCCCTGACCTGAGTCATCAGCCCCCAACCAGTCATGGGGTTGCTTTTCCTGCACATACTTTGAAGGAGAGCCAAACCTCTCACCACACACAGCCCAGACCCTGCTCAGAGCACCTTCTCCAAGGATGGGGACCTGGTTGCTAGGCAACCGGGAACAGCGTTGCTAAGATACTCAGCAATCAAGAGAGGACAGCAAAGGCAGATGCCCACAGCATCCCAACCTGTCCCCCAAGAGTCATCTCTGCATCTTCACAGCAACCAGGACTTAGGAACACGTGTGAAGACACAAGCACATCCACAGAGACACTCAAGGACAAATGGGGACATATATTCCTGCAAACACCCACACAGGCACATGGGTGAATACAGAGAGACACAGGCCCATACTCAGAATTGCACATGCACTCACAGGGATGCACAAACACATGGGCCACATTCACGCGAGCCCACACCAAGGTGCACACAGGTAGATATGAGAGGGTGTGGACACCTTTGGGAACAGGCACACAGACCAAGGCCTTGGGACACACACATGCATAGACACATTGCCCATGCAAAACCTCAATGCTGACCTCCGGTGCCCAGGAGAGACAAGTATCCAAGCAGGACTTCTGCAGCTTCTAGCTGAGAGCTCACCAAGGCCTGAGCAGGAAATCCCAGACGGTCCTGCCCCAGTTGCCTGTGCCTGTCTGCCAATCCACCTCATTTCCTAATAACCTTCAGCTGTCTCCCAGGCCAGGCCCCCCCCCACACACACACACACACTAGGGAGGAGGGTCACCATAGGCACTGTGAGGGTGGGCAGAGACTCCTAGGGGAAGGGGGACAAAGGAACACCACCTGGTACTCCAGCCCAGGAGCCAGTATCAGAGACCGTGGTGGGGTGGGGGACAGGGACACCTCACCCCCCCAAACTCCTACTGCAGCCAGAGAGGGGGAAGATGGGGGTTGGGATAAGGAGATGGAGAAAGGGAAAAGGAGTGGGGAAGAACATGTGGAGAGATCAGGAAGGGATGGGGAGAGGAAGAGAAAGAAAGAGGTCAGCCAGCATAGGTCACACATTGCTCCCCACGCCCCCACTTCTTTCAACCCTGATCTCTCTCCCCCAGGCAATAAGCACCTACCAGACACATGCCAAGGATGTCTCCAACTCCCCTTCACCTCATTTTTCAGGGGTCAAGAGAGGCCTCAACTAATGTGAGAAATGAGCAGGGTCCACGGCCAGGCCTCAGCACCCTCACTCCAGACCTTTCCCTCCTGCAGCCTGTGTGTTCTGTGTTATCTGCCCTGACACACAAGCAGAACCAAGAGCACACATGTGCCAGCATGACACTTGTGTTCTTCACATGTGGGCCTGCTCTTCCCTCCCTTCTGCCTGTTCTGCATGTCCTGCCAAGATCCTACCCCCAACCCAGATCCTCCACCCACTGCCCAGATCCTCCATCCCCTGCTCAGATTCTCCACCCATGCCCAGATCCTCTCCCCCTGCCCAGAACTCCACTTCCCTCCTCAGATCCTCCACCCACTGCTAATATCCTGCACACACTGCCTACATCCTGTCCAGATGTAAGCCACATCTCCCTTCCTCAGATTTTTCCACCCTCTGCTCAGAACTTCCGCCTCCCTGCTCAGCTCCTCCACTCCCTTCTTCAGATCCTCCACCCCCTTGCCCAGATCTTCCACTCCTTGTCCAGATCCTCCACTGCCTACCCAGATCCTCCACCCCCCTCCTCAGATCCTCCACACCATACCCAGATCCTTCACCCCTCCCACCACACAGCCTGCGCCCCAACTCAGAGCCTGTATACCTCCAGCCAGCTCCAATCCCACTTTCTTCAAGAAGCCTTCTCTGCCCTGCCCTACCCACCTCCCTCCAGCCCTAGGAGCTCTGCTGCCTCAGCCATGACCTAATGATGCTGTTACTAAGCTGAGCCTATGAGCTCCAGTCTCAGTCAACATCCCCTTAGAGTGTGTCCAATGGAGCCCAGCTGGAGGCAGATATCCAGCCCCTCACAGGTACAATCTCCAATGGAAGGACAGGTTTAACCACCTGGCCAGTGGATGGTCAGGACAGGTTGCTGACCACACTCCTCTCTGGGGTTAGCAGGGGCCAGCCCCAGACCCTGAAGTGTTCCCATACCACTGTGGATCTGGTGGTGTAGAAGAGATAGCCCAGATTTCTCTTGACTCCCTAGTGGGGAGTACAGTACCTACCTCTACATGATAAGGGCAGGATGACCCCTCCAGAGGGCCAAACACAGAGCTAGGGTCTGATACAGAATATATGTGTTACTTGAAGGATACAAGGGATGAGTTATGTGAGAGGGCACGTGTCTCAAAGCAAGACAACCTCAAACTCATGTCATAGAATGGCAAAACAACATGTAAAGACACCAAGGACAGCCCAAGGCCTGACACCACAGAACACATGTCCACAAATTATGGTTAAAGCCAGACAAGGGCTGCACTAGGTGCTCCTCTGCACCTGAGCAGGCCTAGCTCCCAAATGTGCCTCTATCCCACACAATCACTCAGCTCTGCCAGCCCCTCCTTCTCCAGACCTTTACAGCCCTGGGCTGGGCTCAGGGCAGCCCCACACAGATCAGCTGTCCCCTGGGGAATCCAATCACCAAGCCACCCTGAGCCATTTGTGGTGTTAAAAAAGTGAAAGAGGCTTCCGGAGCAAGATGGTGGCTGAGTAACAGCTTCTTTGCAACTGGGCACAGTGAGTCTGGGGAAAGAAGACTCCAGGCATCTCTGGCTGGTGGGATCTGCCCAGAAACATCCCTTTGGGGACACAGGGAGTCAGCCTGAGACTTCTGGAGCCCATGAGGAGGACAAAAGCAGTGGAGAACTGGCAAGTGGTTGCATGTGTTCGTTCAATCTAATCCCGCTGGCAGCTGTAAGGATAGCAGCAGTGAGACTGCAAACTGAAAAGGCCTTATCTGTGAGCTTTTTGGGTTTTTTTGGACTTAGCACTCAGTTGAACTACCTTGGGAGAACTTGGGCAAAAGCGCAAAGGACTTTAAGTGTTGTCTAGGGCCCCAGACTGAGCCACCGAGCCAGATGGAGCTAATAGTGTTCGGCTGTGGGTTGTGTGGAGCCATTGTGGGAGAACTGCCCCAGCAAGCTCCACCCTCAGGGTCGCAGAACGAGGATCAGGTGGGAACTAGTAATCTAGTGACTAAGTAGCCTAAAGGCAGGGCCTGAGACACCTTGCAGCCTTAGCCCTCAGGGGCATAGAGTAAGACCAGTTTTGGCACACTGGGTAAGTGGATAGCCACTTAAGGAATGATCCCAGTGACAAGTGCTTTCCTGGGAAAGCTTCTGCTTAGCCAAGGTTAGCAGTTTAAAGTGCCTTTTAAGCAAGTGGGCTAAGGAGAGATTTAGGCTCTCCACCCTGCAGCGTTTGAGAATCAGCAGAGGCTTCCAGTCTCCACCTTGTATAACCGTATCAGCATTGTGATTACCATCTCATACCCTAGAAGATCACCTGTTGCCCAGACAATATCCAGCAAGATATATATACTACTTTGTTTTTTGTTTTTAAACTTCAACATTTTCCCTATCTATTTTTTCTTTTTTTCTTTTATTTCTTCATTTTTCTAGTTTAAACATAATTTTCCATTGTTGCCTTTTTCAACAATTAGAACTTCATTTTTGCTAGTATTTCTACCCCTATTATTTGGTTTTTCCCCCAATTTTATCCCATAAAGTTTTCTGTTTGCTTGTTTTGGTTTGATTTTTAGCATTTTTTTCTTTCCTCTCTACTTGGTGGAGGTGGGGTACTGTGTCCAAACAGGCTGGCAAAGAGCTGCTGACCTCAAGGGAACCACCCAACCTGGCACCCCCAGAGGTTGGGAGTTCTTAAGGTTGGGTCAAAGTACCCTACTGTACACCTATATTGCTCCTGTCCCACTCTTTCTGAGCCTCTCTTCTTTTTGTCAATATTCCCTTTTACCCACCCCCTCTCCTTTCTTTTTTTTCTTTTCTTTTCTTTTTTTTTTTTTTCCTTTCTTTTTTTCCCCATCTTCCTCTTCAAACTTCTCATCCTTCTATACCAAAAGGACTCATTGAAACCCTACTCCAGAGGCATGGCAACTTAAAGAGCAGGAGGAAGTGAAAGGAAAATTAGGGCAAGGAAACAGATAAAAGAAATCACTCATGAGGAAGAATCAGCAGAAAACTCCTGGCAATGTGAAAAACCAGTCCAGAGCAAACCCCCACCCCCACAAGGGACTGTAAGGTAGCTACTGCAGAGGATTCCACCTATAAAGAAATGTTAGAAATGGCAAAAAGGGAATTTAGAATACAGATGATGAAAACAATGAAGGAAATGATGGAAACAATGAAGGAAACTGATGATAAAGTGGAAAATAACCAAAAGGAAATCCAAAAACAGAATCAAATATGAGACGAATGACATGAAGAATATAGAAAGGATATAGCAGAGCTGAAGGAACTGAAGCAGTCAATTAGGGAACTTAAAGATGCAATAGAAAGTATCAACAACAGATTAGACCATGCAGAAGAAAGAATCTTGGAGGCAAAGGACAAAGCTCTTGAGATAACTCAGATAGTTAAAGAGGCAGAAAAGAAGAGAGAGAGAAAGCAGAACGTTCACTGACAGAATTATGGGACTTTATGAAATGTTCAAACATACGAGTTATAGGTATCCCAGAAGGCGAAGAAGAATGCTCTAGGGGAATGGAAGCCATACTAGAAAATATTATAAATGAAAAATTCCCAAATATCGCCAAAGATTCTGACACACTCCTTTCAGAGGGATATCAGACCCCAGGTCGCCTCAACGCTAACTGAGCTTCCCCAAGACACATTGTGATGAACCTGGCCAAAGTCAAGACAAAAGAAAAGATTCTTCAAGGTGCTAGGAGTAAACTCCAATTGACCTACAGGGGCAAATCCATCAGGGTGACTACAGACTTCTCTAATGAAACTTTCCAAGCAAGAAGACAATGGTCATCTACCTTTAATCTACTTAAACAGAACAATCTCCAGCCCAGAATTCTATATCCTGCCAAGCTAAGTTTTAAAATTGATGGAGAAATCAAATCATTTACTGATATACAAACATTGAGGAAATTCGCCACAACAAGACCAGGTCTACAGGAAATACTCCAACTTGTTCTACACACTGACCATCACAATGGATCAACAACAAAATAAGATCTCAGAAATTAAAGGACAGAACCTAACTTCCACACTGATGCAAAAGATAAAACTAAGCAATGGACTCTCACAAAACAAGATGAATAGAACACTACCA
>CAUYRH010100295.1:0-15775 GCA_963574655.1 Perodicticus potto | reverse complement strand
CTCAAGCGAGTCTCTTGCCTCCGCCTCCCAAGTAGCTGGGACTAGAGGCGCCCGCCACAACGCCCGGCCATTTTTTGGTTGCAGCCGTCATTGTTGTTTGGCGGGTCCGGGCTGGATTCGAACCCGCCAGCTCAGGTGTACGTGGCAGGCGCCTTAGCCCGTTGAGCCACAGGCGCCGAGCCTTTGTAGGTAGTCTTACTCTGTTGCCCAGCCTAGAGTGCTGTGGCATCAGCCTAGCTCACAATAACCTCAAATTCTTAGGTTCAAGTGATCCTCCTGTGCCCCTAAGAGTGCTAGGATTACAGGCGTGAGCCACTCTGCCCGGCCCATTTTAACCATTTTTAAGTGTATAGTTCAGAGGCATTAAGTACATTCTTAGTTGGTACAACCACCATAATCTATTTCTAGAATATTTTCATAATCCCAAACTGAAAATCTGTCCCTATTCCCACTCCCCATCACCTCTTAACCACCATTCTACTTTGTCTCTATAAATTTGATTCTAGGTGCTTCAATTGAATGGAACCATATCGTATTTGTTATTTTATGACTATTTCACTTAGCATAATATCAATAGTTTGAATGTGGTATCTCATCCAAAATTAATGTTAAAATTTAATCCTCGTTCTGGGGATTTTAAGAGGTGGGGCCTTTTGGGAAGTGATTAAGTCACAGGGCACCACCCTCATGAATGAATTAATGCCCTCAAAAAGGTTTATTAGAGTTTACCCTTGTGTTCCTAAGCCCTCTACCACATGGACACAGCAGTCATCCTCTGAGAAAGCAGCAGCAGCCAGTGCCTTGGAAGCAAAAAGGTGGGCCTTCTCTAGCCCGTGCATTGATCTTGGACTTCCAGCTGCCAGAACTGTGAGAAATAAAGTTGTATTGTTTATAAATAACCCAGTTTGTCGGCTAGGTGCAGTGGCTCATGCCTGTAATCCTAGCACTCTGGGAGGCCGAGGCATGTGGATTGCTTGAGCTCACAAGTTTGAGACCAGCCTGAGCAAAATTGAGACCCCGACTCTACTAAAAAGAGAAAAACTCAGGCAAGAGGATTGCTTGAGCCCAAGAGTTGGAGGTTGCTGGAAGCTGTGATGCCATGGCACTCTACCCAGGACAACTTAAAACTAACCCAGTTTGTGAGATCTTGTGTAATAGCACAAATGGACTAAGACAATATTCTCAGGGTTCATCCATGTTGTAGTGCTGGAAGTTTTTTCGTTTTAGAGTCAGGGTCTCATTGTCATTCAGGTTGAAGTACAGTGGCACAATTATAGCTCACTGCAGCCTTGAACTCTTGGGCTCAAGGCTCAAGTGATTTTCATGCCTCCATCTGCCAAGTAACAGGGATTATATCTTTCCTTTTCAAAAAGGCTGAATAGTCCCTCATGTTTGTCTATTTATTTCTGTTTAGTAGAGATGGGGTCTGATTGCTCAGGCTGGTCTTGAACTCCTGACCCTAAGCAATCCTCCTGCTTTGGCCTCCCAGAGTACTAGGATTACAATAGGCATGAGCCATCTTGCCCAGCCTCCATCATGTTTATAGACCTGGTTTTGTTTATCCACTCATCTGTCAATGCCATTTGGAATTTCCAACTTTTGGCCACACAGAATGATGCTGCTATGAACATGGATGTACAATATCTGTTCATATTCCTGCTTGTCCTGAGATTTTAAAAAAATTACTGTTTGGTTCAGAATACGTAAGGCAGGGGGGATACAGTAATTCCCAAAGAAAAAATTTTAGGGCATCTGCAAAAATGACAGATGCTCCTATAAATCATGTGAAAGGTGACAATTTCAGCTGTACCTCTAATCCACCATTTCCTAATGAATCCTATCCCACTGGCCATGATGGAGGATTAGGATCTGGATCTCGGCATTCTAGACTGAGTTCTAGAGATCAGGCATAGTACTAACAATCTGTTGTGATTACTTTGTGGTGGAACTCTTCTGAGAGCTTCACATGAGTTAGCATTATTTGATGCTGCAATCTTGGGAGGTAGTTATCACGTTTTCCCTGTTTCACAAATGGAGAAAGAAGACAAGACCCCCTCAGCTAGCAATAGATGAGTCCTAGATTCAGTCTGCCAAGTTCCTGAGCCACTGGCTTCACCATCTCATTGCACAGCTTCCTCGGTGTCAGGGTTAGGTTAAAATGGAGAGTTCACTGAAGTTTTTTTTTTTTCTCTCTGAATAATGTGAATTCATGTTCCCAGTGTAACCTCGGTCACCACAGCCTTTAATCAAGTTTGCTTAACACATCTGCTAAGTGTTGTTAGCACACACTTGATGTCAGGGAGCAATTTTCAGTCTCCCATAGGTGAACATTCACAATACATCTGTGAATGGCTAGATGAGCTGCAAATAGTTCTAAGAGAAGGAAACACTTTTTCTTATGCTTAGGTCTGAGTCCTTTGATCAAATCATATTTTAATTGTATCCAAGCAAAATGAACCCATAAAGTCTATAAAACTGGACTGATATGGTGCCAAAATGCAACATGCAGTGATGCCCTAGTGCTTCCTTTCCCAATCATGACTGACTGTGTTCTGGGCGGCACATGTGGCTCAAGGAGTGGGGCACCGGCCCCATATCCCAGAGGTGGTGGGTTCAAACCTGGCCCATGCCAAAAATTGCAAAAAAAAAAAAAAAAATAAAGATTTTTTTAAACTTATTTAAAGAGGACATAAAGGGGCTAGGTGTGGTGCCTCATGCCTGTAATCTTAGTACTCTGGTAGGCCAAGGTGGGTGGATTGCTTGAGTTCAGGAGTTTAAGACCAGCCTGAGTAACTGAAACCCCTTCTCTACTAAACATAGGAAAACTAGCCGGGCATTGTGGCAGGTGCCTGTAGTCCCAGCTACTTGGGAGGCTTAAGCAAGAGGATCACCTGAGCCCAGGATTTTGAGGTTGCTGTGAGCTGATGCCCTGGCACTCTACCCAGGGTGACAGAGTGCAACTCTGTCTCAAAAAGCCTGATTTTGTAAAAATACTTAAATCAAATTATGTGACTTCCTGACTTAAAAATGTGCAGAGGTAGTCTAGCAATCTCACTTACGGGTACAGACCCAAAGAACTGAAAGCATGGTCTTGAAGAGGTATTTATACACCTATGTTCACAGCAGCTTTATTCACAATAGCCAAAAGGCAGAAGCCATCCAAGTGTACAACAGGGGGAGAATGATTATCCATTCCACAAAATGTGGTCTGTCCATACAATGAAATATTATTCGCCTTAAAAGGAAATTCTGACACATGCTATAACATGGATAACTTTTGAGGGCATTATGCTAAGTGAAATAAGCTAGTCATGAATGCACAAATACTGTGTGACTGGAAAAAGAGAAAGGGGGGAGAAAGAAGAGGAAGGGGTGGAGGGGGAGTTTCACTACTCCACCTGCTTTTTCTGCTGGATCAGTGGCTTCAAGGCCCTGGCCTCCTCCAGCTGTGGGCCAGGTCCCTGCTGCAGATACTGCAACTGGTGGGGCAACTCAAGAGGATCTCACGGACTGGCTGAGTAAATGTTAAGCAGCGAGAGAGCCTTACTGGATAAGATGTACCAGGTGGCAGTTAAGGCCATGATGAACAAAGATGACCATCTTAACAAAGACCAACGTGTACGGCTTAACCTGGTTGATGATATGGCAGAATATATTGCTGGGGACATAGCACCAGCCGATAACATCCCCAAAGAAGAAAAAGAGAGGCAAGAGGAAGCTATTAAACAGATAAACCAGCCCCTAGCAGAGGACTTCAAAAAGGACCTTTGCGAAGAATCTGAGAAGCAATCTACTACAGAAACCAAAGTGTGAAGCAGAGAGACCAGTAAGCGATAGATGATTGTTTAGAAATCTACATATGGAGGGTTTTTTGTTTTCCTTTTTGAGATAGAGTCTCATGCTGTTACCCTGGATAGAGTGTGAGGGCATCATCATAACTCACAGCAACAGGACGGCGTCTGTGGCTCAGTGAGTAGGACGCTGGCCCTGTACACAGAGAGTGGCAGGTTCGAACCCAGCCCCGGCCAAACTGCAAAAACAACAAAAAAAAACAGGCGTTGTGGCGGGCACCTGTAGTCCCAGCTACTCGGGAGGCTTAGGCAAGAGAATTGCTTAAGCCCAAGAGTTGGAGGTCGCTGTAAGCTGTGATGCCATAGCACTCTACTGAGGGCAACAAATTGATATCCTGTCTCTAAAAAAACATAACTCACAGTAACCTCCGCTCAAGTGATCCTCCGTCCTCAACCTCCTGAACAGCTGGGACTATAACCACCTGACACTTCCTGCCTGGCTGGTTTTTTTATTTTTAGTAGAGATGGGTCTCGCTCTTACTTAGGCTGGTTTTGAACTCCTGAGCTCAAACAATCCACCTACCTGTCTTTACCCTCCCAGAGTGCTGAGATTATAGTCATGAGCCACTGCACCCAGCTGAATACGAAGTCTTTTTTTTTTTTTTTTGAGACAGTCTCATGTTGCCCTGGGTAGAGTGTCATGGCGTCACAGCTCACAGCAGCTTCAAACTTGTAGGCTCAAGTGATTCTCTTGCCTCAGCCTCCCCAGTAGCTGGACTATAGCTGCCTGCCATAACGTCCAGCTATTTTTAGAGATGAGGTCTCACTCTGGTTTAGGCTGGTCTCACACTCCTGAGCTCAGGCAGTCCACCTGCCTTAGCCTCCCAGTGCTAGGATAACAGGTGTGAGTTGAATATGAAGATCTTTAAAAGAAACTCAGGAGACTTCTATGACTCCACAGCAGGAAAATTCAGTCACCTAGAGATTGTCCAGCTTGTTTTTGAACTTGGGGCAGGAAGAAATGTTAACATAGCTGTGGCCTCCTGTAAGCTGCACTCCTGTAGCACTTCTGTGACAAACACTTCACTTTTCTGTGTCATGGTACTGTTTTGCCATTGTTGGTCTGATGTCCCTAGATGTGTCAATTATTTTTAATTGTCTGGACTTCAGCAATAAATGTGATGTAATTTGGGCACCAAAAGAAGCCACAGAACAGGAAGGGGTCATAAAAATGCCTGTGGATGAAGACAGGCAGGGGTGTCTTTTTTATGGATAAAATAAATTTTAAACACCTAAAAAACAAATACCCCCTCACCCCCAAACAAATCCTGCCTGATTTTGCTTGTAAGACACATGTAGAGTAGCTGGACTAACAGAAAGTAGAGGCTTGGCGCCTGTGGCTCAACGGGTTAAGGTGCAAGCCACGTACACCTGAGCTGGAGGGTTCGAATCCAGCCTGGGCCCACCAAACAACAATGACGGCTGCCACGAAAAAATGGCCAGGCATTGTGGCGGGCGCCTGTAGTCCCAGCTACTTGGGAGGCAGAGGCAGGAGACTCACTTGAGCCCAGGAATTGGAGGTTGCTTTGAGCTGTGATGCCAGGGCACTCTGTCCAGGGTGACAGCTTGAGGCTCTGTCTCAAAAAACAAACAAAAAACAGAAAGTAGAATGGTGAACCAGGAACCAAGGTAAGGGGAATAGGGAGCTCTTGTTTTCAGTTTGGGAACAGAGAAACGTCCCAAAGATTCATGGTGGTGATGGCTGCAAAACTACATGACCGTACCTAATGCCAGTGTACTGCACACTTAGAAATGGCTAAGATGGTAAACATATGCTCTACCACAAGAGTTTTTTAAAAACAAAAAACAAACCTTCAGAGGTTTTCTAGCTCACCTAAAGTCCCAAGTTCTTACTTGTAAGGTCCTGGTCAGTTTGCCTTCTCTGTTCTTGGTGTGCTCATGGCCGTAAAATGACCAGACCCACCTAAAGCAAGGCAAGCGTGAAAACAAAGTTTGGTGAGGAGGAGAAAGGTTGAGTTTACATAGCAAGAAATGCTTGCCATTGACAACGAACAGGCCCCCTTTGTCGCGACAAAACGGACTCTGGGGTCTCATTCTGTGTCTGAGTGGGGACCTCCTTGTAGTCCAGCCTTACCCGCGGAACCACTTCGATGTACAGTTAACAGCATGGTAATCGTTACTCCAGGTTACTTTTCAAATCGTCCTTCCCCCAGGTTTGCTGCTCGAGACGGGATTACTGTAGGGCAGCACTAAAACGAGGCCCGCCTTGTCCTTCCCAGATAGCCATTGCTCCAGGCAGCCCCAAGGCAGAGCACCCATTCTGTACTTTAAGAGAGTGTCAAAGGCTCCGCGCTATCTTGCCTCCCACTTCCACTGCATTTGTAAACTGCGGCCACCTCATTCCTGCCTCAGGACAGCTTCCTCACAGCTCGGAATCCGAGCAATTCCACGCCTCCCCTTCGCCCTCCGAGGTGTCCACCCTCCCTGCTTCTGCCTCTGCCAGACCTGGAAGGAGCAAATGAACCGACCCTGAGGTCTTACGCAGACGTCGAGGGAAGGTCTCAGTGAAGACGAGGCCTTGGGGACCCCGCGACCCGGCCTGCAGGGAAACCTCCTCTTCCCAAACCTTAGCCGGGCGGTCCGAGAGCTCTCAAGCACCGTGAGGCCGGAAAGGCGGAACTTCCGCCTGGCTCGCCGGAAGCAGCTGCGGACAGCGTGCCCCCCGCGGCGAGCCGTCGGGGCGAGAGCGCCTGCGCAGGCCGGCGGGGAACTGGCGGCATGGCGTTCCGGCAGGCGCTGCAGCTGGCGGCTTGCGGGCTGGCCGGGGGATCGGCCGCCGTGCTCTTCTCGGCAGTGGCGGTGGGGAAGCAGCGTGCGGGTGGGGACGCGGAACCGCGCTCGGCTGAGCTGCCGGCGTGGGCGGGGGACACGCGTTCGGGGCCCGGCCTCTGGGATCCCAACTGGGACAGGTGCGCCTCTGCCCGTGGCGGTCTCGGTTCTTGCGGGGCGTGGCCGGAGACCGGGGTGGGTGGGCTCCAGGAGGTGGTGCAGGGATGGGCCTGGGGCTCTCGGAGCTGCGTGGCCAAGGGCCCCGACTGGAATCGCGCTTCGGCTTGCTTGGCCCCCGCAGGTGGTGGTTAGCGCGTTTGCATATGGCGCGCGTGAATGCGGGAGAGGTTTTACTTTCATTACACGTTTAAAACAGTGCAGGTTTTTAATATATGTTGAGATGATAGCATATTTGGTATGCTGGATTAAATAAAGTGAGATATTGAAATTTCACCTGTTTCTCTTTACTTTTTTAATGTTACTACTAGAAAATTTTAAATTACTTCTGTTGCTGGCGTTCTGTTTCTATTGGATGGGGCAGCTCCGGAGGAGGGAAGTGGTCACTGTGGGACGGTCCTTACTGCCCTTGAGAGCGTGAGAAAAGCAGCACAGAACTAATACTTGCTACCACGGTTGTACACGTATTCGTCATTGTTTTTAACCTTTAATTTTAAAAATAAACTTTAGAATAGTTTTATATTTACAGAAAAATCACAAAAATTAAATAGACACCTTTTATATTCCACAGCTAACTTATTAGTATCTTACACTGACTATGGTGTGTTTGTCACAACTAATGACCCAGTATTGATACATTACTAATTAAAGTTAATGCTTTGTTGAGATTTTTAATTTATTTTTTTCTTTGTAGAGATTTTTAAAAAAATGTTTTTCACTTAATATTTTTTGTTCCAGGAGCCCACATTAGTCTTCATGTCTCCTTAGGCTACTTTTGGCTATGACAGTTTCTCAGACTTTCCTTGTTTTGATGATGGTGACTGTTTTCAGGAGTCCTGGTCAGGTATTTTGTGGAAGGTCCCTCAGAATTTGCCTCATTTTTCTCATGATAGATTGGAGTCATACTTTGTTTTTTAAAACTCAGCACAATATTCCGAATTTCTTAGGCCTGTTTAAGGAAACCAACTCATTCCTGAGGTTAAAGAACTTGCTTGAAGTAAAACCAATAGTTGAATCCAGTGTCATTGTATTTAAGCTGAAGTTCTGTGTTTGCTTGTCATATTTAGATTTATGAATAGTGGCTGGGAAGAAGAGAATTGAGCCTGTTAGGCTAAGGAAGGACTCATGACAGAAGGCAGGAGCCACTACATTTAAGTGCTAAAATGGGGGCACTTCTGTGTGCCACATGTCCATGCTGGAAAGTTCCAGAGCCTCATCTGGTTGAACTTCCAGCCTTTTCTAGGATGTCATGTAGTCTGTGGATATCTGTCTCTGTACCTATAGCTCCCAAATGTTTTTTTTGGCTCTCCCAGACTTGCCAGTGCTGTACAACAGGCGCCCCAGATTAGCACAGCCCAAATAACCCTTGCCAGCACCATTGTACTCTTCCAAAACTTTCTCTTCCACTACTGTCTCAGCTGAGTAAAATTCTGGCAGGTTCATCTGTGTTCCCACATTTAACTTATGAGCCTCAGCTCTATGAGCCACCAGAAGCTGACTCAGCTCCTCCTTACCAGGTAGGCTTCCTTTATGTTTCAGCAGCTCTGGAATAGGTCTCTGAGATAATAGGAATTTTTTCTTCTTTGCTGTCCAGTGCAGTAGCCATACTGCAAGTGAGCATTTATGATTGTGCTTAGTGTGACTGAGGAAATGGAGCACTAATTGTATTTAATTTTAATTATTTTTTATTTAAATAGTCATGTAGCTAGTGGCTACTCTTGGACAATGCAGTTTTGTGGTCTGGTGAAATATCCCCATTAGCCAGATTTTTCTGGCCACCCTATGGACACTTCCCTCCCACTTCTCTATCCTTTTACCTGATTTTGTTCCCCATGTCTTTGGATCATACTCTGGGCTGTCTGTTTTCTCTCTTACTGATTGTCTGCCACTTCCTGCTAGAACATAAGTTGCACCAAAGGCTTTGCTTACCCAAAACAGGCCTAGAGCTGATTTTGCAGGATACAGAGTGGAGTGTGTTCTGAGAGGCTGGACTCTAGGGCAGTGCTGAGGGCTCTGGCCTCTCCCTTGAGCTCTTGCCAATTAGTCTGACAATTTGGAAGTACCGTCTTGTCAGAAATACTTAGTGGTGACTTGGGAACAGGAGTCACAAAGACGTATCATTTGTATTTCAACATTAGGCGGGAACCACTGTCTCTGATCAATCTGCGGAAGAGGAATGTGGAATCTGGAGAAGAAGAACTGGCATCCAAGCTGGACCACTGCAAAGCCAAGGCCACACGGCACATCTTTCTCATCAGACATTCCCAATACCATGTGGACGGCTCTCTGGAAAAGGACCGCACTCTGACCCCACTGGGTATGTTGGCCGGAGCCTGCATCCCCAGATGAACCCCTTGGTCAGCTTTCTTACAGGTTCTTGGGATGCTCAGCCTCCTTGAGCTTGGGTCAGAGACTTTGTCATTATCAGTGATTGTCAGCTGAACTTGGATAGGAGACAGGCTTTTAAAAGTGTCCTTAACTTTTAAAAATTACTGTGATAGGCATCAAATTCAATGTGAATTCTAGCAGAGGCTTTGTAGTCTCCCTTGGGGGTGCCTGAAATCAGCATACCTTGTGCTCTCTACATTTTGCTTTACTGAATTTACTGCTGAAGATCCTTCCATTCAGCACTTTCAGATCTGCTTGGCATCCACACCATGAGGTTCTTTTGAGCAGATGAGACCCAGTTGTCCCCTGACAGACCCACAGTCACTGGTTTCTTGCTGTAGTTACCAGTGCTGCTGGGAATGTCCTTCCACCTTCATCTGTGCCTCTACGTGGCTGTCTATAGGAGACATTCCTAGAGAAGGAAATGCAGAGTTGTGTTTAAATTTTTAAAAATCTGTTTGAAAGAGATATTACCCATTCATGTACATGTTTGGTCAAAGGGTTTACAGGCCTGTGCTCTAGCAAACTCTGCCCCTCCCTTGAAGAGTTGCTTCTGGCTCCTTCCTGGGCACAAATAGGAAGTGAAGCAGGTTTAAAGATGTCACCACATCCAATGGAAACTGACTTGCTGAGGATGTTTTCAACTAGCTGCTAAAACACATGACAAAGTGCATTTGTATTTGCATCCAGTCTCAGTAACACTGAGATGCTCAGTTGTTTTTGCATATTGATAACTGTAATCTCACACTAGCAGTATGCCACACAGTGGAGTAAGAATGGTGTGAGAGACACAGAAATAGTGATGACTCCAGCAGTCATCTGGTGGGTCACTGTTATTAACAAGATCAGATGTGTTTTTACACTATGGGGTTTGAAAATGAGGTTACCTTGTGCTTTTACTTGCTGGATGCTTGGGCCCCAGTTAGGCCCAAGCCGCATGGGGGCAGAGACCTGAGGATGGTACTTGGTGCCTAGCTAGTCTTCAGCCGTAGGTCAAGGAGAGATCCAGGCACACGTGACTCTGAAGTGTTTTGCCTCAAGGTCGTGAGCAGGCTGAACTCACTGGGCTCCGACTTGCAAGCTTGGGGTTGAAGTTCAACAGGATTGTCCACTCCTCCATGACCCGTGCGGTGGAGACTACTGACATCATCTGCAAACACCTACCAGGTGAGTGCTCTGTATGAGGCTGCCTGGGGCTCTTCCTCAGTGGAGATGCCAGCTGTATGTGTGACAGCAGTGCCTGGGCTCCACTACTTTTCCCCAGGCGTCTGCAAGGTCAGCACAGATCTGCTGCGGGAGGGTGCCCCCATTGAGCCGGACCCACCAGTCTCCCACTGGAAGCCAGAAGCTGTGGTAAGTACACCCCCCTCAGCCCACGTGCCCACTGTCCCCAGGTCACCCAGGCAGTCGCAGATCTGTCCTCCTGATAGTGGTGTTGCCCATGTGCTCGCACAGACGATTCCTAACTATGCCCCCAGCAGTATTACGAAGATGGAGCCCGGATTGAGGCTGCCTTTCGGAACTACATCCACCGGGCAGATGCTAAACAGGAGGAAGACAGTTATGAAATCTTCATCTGTCATGCCAATGTCATCCGCTACATTGTGTGCAGGTAGGGCACCGACCAGGCTGTGCTTGACCTGAAATAATCTTTGACTTAGAGAAAAGTAGTGTATCAATGTTCACTTTGTTTCGTGGGCTGTACAGACTGCCCCTTTAAGGGGGCTCCGTGTTCTTTGGGCTCCTAGGTATCTCTGGCACCACAGGGAGTTCCAGGCTCAGGATGTATTTTCTCTGCCACAGTCCTGGAATTAGCCACTTTCCAAGGAACACCAGGCCTGCATCCATGTCACAGAGGCCCCTGGGTGGCAAGGCCAGTTATGTACTTATGTGTTTCAAACAATCTCACTAAATGCAGAATTTGACCCTCTGCCATAGATGTAGGAAACAATATTTGGGCTTCAGTAGCTGAGGGTTTCTCTTCTAATGAGGACAAGGCTGGCAGTAATGGGACAAGTCAGAACTGATTAGTGATGCCATTTGGAGCCAGGACCTGTGTTTCTACCCCCTTTTTTCTTGGGCCTGTCTCTAGGATTGGGGATGGTGGCTTTCCCTCTAGCATCTCATGTGTAGTCCTAGCAAAAAACCCAGGGATGGTGGGGAGCACTATGGTCTGGAGGACAGCTGCCCCAGAAACACAAGGATGTGGGGAGCTGGGATTCTCAGGGTGTTGGTGGGAGGAGGTATGGTCTCAGAGCTATGGTGTTTACCTCAAGCTGTCACAGTTACTCCTTTGTGTACCCGTGATTCCTGCTTTTATATGACAGTCACTAGGAGGTGACTCTAACGCTGAAAATGTACCAAAAATAATTGGAAATTTGGGAGTAGAGCTCACCTGTATCAGATAAAGTGCAGTGAGGAAAGCCACCAGTTGGCACATGACATCCCATTGTGCTGTTCAGTTCAGAAGGGCACCCTGCCTGCTGTGGAGGCAGCACAAAGGTACAGGGTGGCCAGTGATGGGGAGGTTAGAGCAGTATTGAGATCAGCAAGTATTAACTGTGCCTAAATGGCACTTTTAAGAGCAGGAAAAATGCCATGGAGGCATGGGTCACTGCACTGTCCCTTCTGGGAAGCAACACCACAGATTTCCAGAAACGTGTCTGTTGCACTGTTTCTCTGCTCCCTTGTTGTTATACAGGAAAAGCGTAAGTAAGTTAAGTTACACACATTTGTGAGAAGCTACCATGGATCTGACTCAAGTACACATTTTGAGCTGGAGTCATACCAAAGGGGCAGTTCCCTTATTTGATGGATCAATTGCCATTGATCTCAGGCAGCTCTTTCCTCTGATAACCCCTGAAGATAGGGAAGATTTAAGCAATGTGGGGCCCAGCACCAAGTGTGTGCTCTGAGAACTTTGTCTCAGCTCTGCTGAGGTCCCAGCCTCTGGCCCTGTCTGAGCATGGTGCAGAGCATCCCCTGCTGCAACCCATTTTAAGGAACAAAGCCTCCCTTGCTTTAGTATGTTCTTTCTCTTCCTTGATCCCAGAGCACTGCAGTTTCCTCCAGAAGGTTGGCTCCGTCTCTCCCTCAACAACGGCAGTATCACCCACCTGGTGATCCGACCCAATGGCCGAGTGGCACTCAGGACCCTTGGGGACACAGGGTTCATGCCCCCAGACATGATCACAAGGTCCTGAGGGACCCCAAGACTCCATCCTCGTCCTCAGCTCATGATCTGGCTCCAGCCGTTCCTTCTGTCTTCCCTGTGTAGGCCATGTTGCAGTTATGTGTTGTTTCTGAGGAAGAGGCCAGCAGAAAAGCAGAAATACCTAAAATGCTGCAATTTGGGTATTTCTGGCTACAAAGGGAAAAATTTGGATCAGATGGCCTGACTTCTTTGCAAGGTTTTCTGTCATACTGTGATCTGCCAGGATAACTCTGTGGTTTTAAGGTGAAAACCCGAGACAGAAGTTAGGCCTATTTTGGGGACTGAATGAAGCCTGACTGAGCCCCTTACCATGGACAACCCCCAGGCTCCTGTCAGGAGGGCAGTGAAGGGTTTGTTCACAACTCATTTCACTTTGTACATTCTTTGATTTCTTAAAACCCTTTGTCATGTAAATATTTGTCCATTAGATTTTTCTCAACTGGGTTCTTGCTTTGAAGACCTGTTTCTCATTTCCAGGTTATACATCCTGACACTGTTGCATCTGATCACCTCCTTTATTAAGACTTGCAGGCACAGGGACTTAACAGGTACACAGGTGAACCTGGACAGGTGAGGGACCCCTGCCTTTATGCTGGTCTCTAGGAGAGGTGCAGGCTACAGCCCAGTAGGGGGTCCAATTTCAGTTAACTATCCTAGACTGACAGCTCAATCTTAGTTTGCCTCTGGTTAATCTTTAATACTTACAGATTAAAATATTTAAACCTAATGTATCTATTCCAAATATTCTGTTAATTTAGGAAATATAGTACAGTTTCTATGAAGTGGTTATGAACATTTTCTGCAATCAAGAGAACTGGGATATTTGATCTATTTCTCTGTCTACTTTGGAAATAAGTACATAATAAAATTTTACTGGTTTTTAAAAACTAATTGTGACTGTTTTTAAAGAAATGGGGAACTGTGCAGTGTGACAACAGGAGTAGTATAACCAAAAAGTTCTGTTCCACAGGCTTATGGCTTTGCCAGTATCTACCCAGATATCTTTGGAGGACTTGGCCCCAGCAACCTGGAGACCTCTCTATGCCCTTGGCCAGGACAGCCTAACAGATGGTTGTCTAGAGACCACAGCCACAGCAACCAGGCACCATTTTCTAGAGTTAGTTTTTACAAGCCAGAGACCATGCCAACACATAAATGATAGGCACATTCATGTTTGACCTCAGACGAGAGGGGCATGCAAGATCATAACTATGGCTTCCTAGGACAGTGTGAAGGGCAGCCTAGTTCCTGATACTGGACCTTAGCGAACTGGGATAGCACTGTAGAACAAGCCTTAGCTTTAAGTCAGGACCCTGGCTCCTCTATAACCAGAGGTCTTGAGTAAGTGGGAGCCTGGGGCTTAGAAGCCAGATCATGTGTTCTATGGATACGCTGATAATAGCACAGTGTTGGCAGGTCGTTTGCTGAAAAGCAAAATGCATTATAATGAGTAATAACCACAAAGTAGCTGGCCCCGATCCCCTACCCCAGGGTTCCTTCCTATCTCTCCATGTCATAGCTGTAGGGTTCATGATGTGAACCCACCTCATGTTGGAAACATACTATGGTCTATCTGGATACACTAGCCAATCTAAAGGAGAGACTGGAGGAGGACCTCAGGAAAAGTTTTTTTTTTTTCTTTTGAGACAAGAGTCTCACTATGTTGCCTTTGATAGAGTGCAGTGGCGTCACAGCTCACAGCAACTTAAAACTCTTGGGCTTAAGAGATTCTCTTGCCTCAGCCTCCCGAGTAGCTAGGACTACAGGCACCTGCCGAACACCCAGCTATTTTTAGAGACGAGATCTCACTCTGGCTTAGGCTGGTCTTGAACCTGTGAGCTAAGGCGATCTACCCACCTCAGCGTCCCAAGTGCTGGGATTACAGGCATGAGCCACTGTGCCTGGACAGCATTTTGTTTTTTTAATCAACAGATAGCAAGCCACCCAGCCATGCTTCTGTAAAAACCTTAAAAAGAAAATTCTTGTGCTGCTTAAGTTAAATTTGAAGTCAGGGATGTGATATTAGGGTTTAGACTTTCAAAAGTTATGCAGAAACTCAATGTTTGATTTGTTGTGTTCTAAGCACACGTAGCAATTATAACCTAGATTTTCCTTAATATGGAACCTTTTTTTTGAGACAAAGTCTTACTCTGTTGCCCAATCTAGAGTGCTGTGCCTTCAGCCTACCTCATAGCAACCTCAAACTCCTGCCTTAGGCTAAGTAGCTGGGTCTACAGGTGCATATCCCCATTCCTGGCTGCTTTTTTTCTTTTTTTCTTTTTTTTTATACAGATAGGGTCTTGCTCTTGGCTCAGGCTGTCTTCAACTCCTGAGCTCACGCAATCCTCCTGCTTCAGCCTCTCAGGATTACTGGAATGAGCCACATCTGGCCCACCAAAATATTTTCTTTTGAGATGGGTGAGAAAGGAATATAACCAAGTGCAATTTGTAAGGGGCATCACCTCCTTCAAACTGAAGACTTTGGGTGCCAACTGTTAACTCACAAAAAAATGTTCCCATGCTAACTGCAGGTACTAAATTTGTGCTCATTTAACTGATAGGAAATTTTCCACAACTGTGGTTAAGAAAGGAGCTAAAAACAAAATCTGAGTGCTCAGATTAATATGCTATTTCATCAAAATACTACTTAAGATTTTACTAAAAAAGGCACAGTGCCAGGCACAGGTGATAGAGCTTTCTGAAGGCTTAGAAGTAATAGTGCATTTGTGGGGACTGACACCACCTCATACAGAGGAGAAATAAAGAAGCCTTGAAAGTTGGGAAATAGGAGCAACAGTCTGTAAAACTAGGGCAGAAACAACGATTTTAATTTCGATTTGAATATTTACAGCAATATACAGGACAATATGCTAAGCTTCTAGAGGAAATAGATCATCAGTATGAATATAATATCCATATTCCAATTTCTTTTGAGAACAAAGACACCTTTTTAAAATGCTATTTCTTTTTAGAATAGAATTTGTTGATTCTTCTATCTAGATTTTGTCTGCTACACAACAAATGAAAACACCCTGTATAACAGTTTTGAACAGTAAAATCTAAATCTTGATTTCTATTTTCCTAATCTGTTTCTCTTATCACTTGAAAGAAACAAGCTGGACTTGAACACTTGTGCTCAAGTGATCTTCCTGCCTCAGCCTCCCGAGTAGCTGGGACTACAGATGCTTGCCATCATGCTTGGCTGAAATAAACTTTTTTTTTTTACACAAGTTTCAATTCAGAATTTTTACAAATGAAAAGCAATCTTACACCTACATAGTATCACTGTATATTCTCGAAAAGCAGTTCAGGAAAATTAAAAATGATTTACAAAAGGCACTGAAGTTAGCAAAAA
>CAUYRH010100292.1:0-15154 GCA_963574655.1 Perodicticus potto | reverse complement strand
CTTCATACTAACTTTAGTGAAATTGATTATGATGTGTCTAGTGGATGTCTTATTTGGGTTGAGTCATGCTGGAGTTCTGAAACTGTCTGCTATCTGAATTTCAGAATCTCTTGGCATGTCTGGAAAGTTCTCTTTCATAATCTCATGAAGAAGAGGCTCTGTGTCTTGTGAAGCCGTTGCATCACTTTTGGGGATCCCTATGAGACAAATATTAGTTTTCTTTGAATTATCCCAGAGGTCTCTGAGAGAGTGATCTGTTTTTGCCTTCCATTTCTCTTCCTTTTTGGAGGTTTGGGAGCGTTCGAAACCTTTGTCTTCAATGTCAGAAATCCTTTCTTCCGCTTGCTCCATTCTGTTACTGAGGGATTCTACTGTATTTTTCAGATCTTTGAGGGCTTCAACTTCTTGTCTCAATGTGTCAAAATCTTTAGTCATATTGTCTTTTAATTCGTTGAATTCTTGAGACATCTTTTGGGTCATCTTTTGGATTACTGCTTGAAATTTTAATTCCATCTTTATCTCCATTCTGCTGATCTTATTTGCTATGCAGATTCTAAATTCAATTTCTGACATCTCAGCCATTTGCAAGGGATCTTGTGCTGTGTCTTCATTGTCATTCCTTGAAGGAGTTGATCTACTCTGATTATTTGTATTGCCAGAGTTTTACCATTGATTCTGCCCTATGATTGTTTTTCACCATTGCCTCTGGCCATCCTTAGAGTTGGGAAGGTGTCTCTCCAAGATTAGACCTCGGCAGGATCACTATTGTTGCTGGAACTTTGTAGGGAGTGACCCTGTGTAGCTCCTCTGGGACTGCCCCAGCCAGGGAATTCTGGATGTGGGAGCAGCTCTGGAATGTGGCACCCCCAGATACAGCAGCAGGGTGGATGATGGTGCACACGATTCTGGGAGTGCCAGGTGCCTGGTGACTTTGGCAAAGATAGCTCACGGCTCCAGCAGTTTCTGGCCGGGAGGAGGGTTCCACAGAGGCAGGGAGGGATTTGGAGGGAGGGCCCTGGTCCCGTGGCTACTGGAGTCCCTGGCCAGACAGGCTAGGCCAGTGCAGAGACATGGAGTATATGGGAGGGAGAACATGGGTTATGCAGCTCCTGGAGTCCCTGGCCAGAGGCTGGCATGCTGAGGCCCGGCAGGCACAGGGTGCAGGGCCTCATGGTCGCCAGGGGATTTCCTGGCCAGTGGCGGACCTGCAGAGGTCTTGCAGTTGCTAGCAGAGTCCCTGGAAGAAGACAGACCAGTGGAAGCCTGCCAGGCTCAGGGCGCTGGGCCATGTGGTCGCCAGGGGAGTTACTGGCTAGGGGCAGACGTGTAGGCCCTGTTGGTGTCAGGCGTAGTACCGCAAGTTCTCCGGGGGAGTCCTTGGCCAGGTGCACACCTGCGGAGGCATGGAGGTCGCCAGGGGAGTCCCTGTCAGAAGGCAGGCCAGCAGAGTCCTGTCAGGCATGGGGCACAGGGCTGCGTGCTCACCATGGGAGTTCCTCACTCGGGGCGGGCCTGCAGAGGCCTGGGGGTCACCAGGAGAGTTTCCTGACCTGGGGTGGGCTTGCGGAGGCCCTGTGGGTGCCAGGCGTAGGCCTGTGCAGTTGCTGGGGAGTCCCTGGCTAGGGGTGAGCCTGCAGAGGCCTGGTGTTCACTGGCAGAGTTCCTGGCAGAAGACAGGCCTGTGGAGGCCCTGCAGGCTTGGAGTGCAGGGCCACGTGGTCACTGAGGGAGTTCCTGGCCCAAGGCAGGCCTGCAGAGGCCTTGCAGGTGCCAAGCGCAGGGGAGTCCCTGGCTGAGGGTGGGCCTGAGGACCCCCAGAAAGCACTCCATCATCGCTGGAGAAATTCTTAGCTGGGGGCAGGCTTACAGAGGCCTCGTGGTCTCTGGTGGATTCCCTGGCAGAAGGTGGACCTGCAGAAGCCCTGCGGGTGCCAGATGCAGGCCCACAGGGTTGCTGGGGGAGTCCCTGGCTAGAGGCAGATCTGCGGGGGCTAGGGAGGCTTCGGGCGCAGGGCACAGGGCCCGCGGTCACCAGCGGATTCCTTGCCTGGAGGGAGGGAGGCACACTGAAGCCCCCCAGAGTCTTTTGCTGGTGGGGCACTTGTTCCAGCAGGTGGGGGGGCGCTGCTCAAGATCCTCCTCCCTTAATCTCAGTGGGGGTTAGGCTTCACGTTTGCCAGGAATGGGGGAAGGGTGTACTAGAGGTGGGGGGGGCGGGTGTACTATAAGTTCAGAATGGTGGGGAAAACTTTCGTCAGTTTTTCTGCCTAGCAAAAGAGTGTTCAGAGTCACAGAAGGATCACTCTGAGGGAAGCCAACCCCACTTCCCACAGCACTCTTCCATGGGGTGAGACAAGCCATCCACAGTTCACCGCTTGTTTGTAGAAAACCCGCAGGAGCAAACAAAGAGAAAAAAGACAGGAAACAGAAAAGCAAAAAACCCCACAGCTTTCTTGGGGGAGGGGACGGACACTTTTCCTTTCAGATGAATTTTGTACCTGAAGCTTGCTGTTTTGGCATTGCAGCTTGCCTCAGCAGAGGTGACCTGCAGTTATCACTTCTCTCTGTCAGCTGAGCTCCCAATCTTCAGCTTAATTGTGCAGTTTCTGGAGGTTATTTTTCTTTTTGGACAGGAGCTTCTTTTGGAAACTACTTCCAGTCAGCCATCTTGCTCTGCCCCCCCTCTATTTCCAAATTTTAATTCTATACCTGTATATAAAGTTTAGTTTTTAATTGTCACATTTTTCATTTCTTATTTTAGGACAAAAGATACATATATAACTTATTACATATCTTATATGTCAAAATACCATACATAAAGATATGTATAGTTATAACGTATTATATAATTTAGACTTTTTCAGGTATTTGGAAAGCTTGTGAAGAGTTTGATGTTTGCACTTATTGGAGAATGTGATGCTTTTTCTTAAAATGGCATTGAAGAAGTCATATTTTTGTGAGTAGCCATGAAAATAGGCCATCATCCATTTATTACAACAAGCAATTCTTAACAAACTGTACCCTGAGGACAATAGAGGTCAACCATAGGGGCTCAGAATTGTCCCAAACACAGATATGAAACCTTCAGAATATGCATAATATCTCTCAAGCTTCAGTAACTATCTGGCCAAGTTATCCCTCCATTGTAGACAGGTTAGTTAATTCTGATTTTAGTGGACATACAATGCCTTCTTTCTTCACATTCTAATTAGAGTAAAATCTATATCACAGGATGGGAGAAAAAGTTTCCGGAATCCTAGAGGGGCTATATATGATTGTTTTTATACTATCAAATTTTGCTAAGAAGTTCACCTCAGAAATTATGAGACTGTGGCAAGAAAATATAATACATAGTCACTTCCTTTATGGTTCTTACAGGACACATATATGACATCAATTTTAATAGCAGAAGCTTTCAATTTTTTCAATAAATGGGGTTAGGTGCAGCTAGAACACTTACCTTTTTTTTTTTTTTGCTGTAATTAACTTCAGATGGGCTATCTCGATTAATTATTGAGCTATAGAGTTTGTAAAATTACTTCATTCAAGAAGTATTTATCAATTACCAGGTGATGGTAGCCTGTCTTTTTGCTTCTGGGATTTAAATAAGTGAGATATAGTTTCAGACTTGAAGATATGTGCCATTTAACTTCAGAATCAAGAAAAATAATAATTACTGTACTATAATAATATCAATTCTTTGTTAATGATTTATGGAAACCTGGCTATATTTCCACCTCTGAGATGAACACTAGGGATAATGATATTAAGAACCATAGCTTAGGCTCAGCACCTGTAGCTCAAGCGGCTAAGGTGCCAGCCACATACACCAGAGCTGGTGGGTTTGAATCCAGCCCAAGCCTGCCAAACAACAATGACAACTACAACTAAAAAATGGCCAGGCATTGTGGTGGGTGCCTGTAGTTCCAGCTACTTGGGAGACTGAAGCAAGAGAATCAATTAAGCCCAGGAGTTGGAGTTTGCTGTGAGCTGTGATGGCATGGCACTCTACCCAGGGTGACAGCTTGAGGCTCTGTCTAAAAAAAAAAAAAAAAGTAGTAGCTTTTTGTTCCAAGAATGTATTATCTGCTAGGGGCGCTAACCATCATGTATAACACTATGATGAAGGTAAGCAAAGATGCTGTGGAGCTTGAGAAGGGACATGTGATTACTTGAGCTAGGGATAGAAGGAAGCAGGGAAAAGACATTGAGAAAGGAATAAAGGAAAAAGTGATGTTGAATTAAAGCTTAGAGAGTTTGGAATCAGTCAGACAAGTATTATGTTAATATATGAAGTCTGACAATTCAGTTCGTGAACTCATCTTAGGAAAAGAGCTCAATACCTCATTGCTGAATATCACTACAGTTACCTTTGAAGTACTCCCCTTAGGAAGCTATGCACTGATGCATAGCTTTGAACAGGGCCTACTCCATCCTTTAAAGAAATTTTAGAAACCTTTTTCTGGAATGACTATCAGAGCTGTTGTCACATGAGGTTTGACAATTAAGTTGGCAAACTTACCACCATGTCCTTACTGTGGCAGTACTGTACAAACAACTTGGTAAGGTTTCATAACCTTGATATAAGTGTTCCTATCAGGGTATGGAGGTATCTTGCTGAGTAGCATTTATAGTATTTGTTGCATTTTATTATGTACCATACAATAATAGCCCTGATGGTCATTCTGGGAAAAGAGTTCTAGATGTATGGTGCATAAAGGAGAGTACCTTGAAGTTGACTTCAGTGGTATTCAGCAATGAGGAATGTAGCACTTTTTCTGTGTTCAGTTCACAAACTTAATTGCCAGACTTCATATATTACCAGGTATGATATTTGCCTGACTGATTCAAAACCCTCTTAGCTTTAATTCAGGTATAATTTTCTCTCTGATACGTTTCTCAATGTCCTCTTTCTGCTTCATGATTTCTTGAAAACATAGCATTATGAATAAAGCGGTAGCATGTCTTGCTTCTCATTTGTTTTTGCTGGAGAATCACGGTTCTGTTTTTCTTTCTCTGTACAGACTCATCACAAAGGAATATCACTACTTCTCCTTCTGATAGGAATCTTTTCCCAGAAGCAGTACTTCTCCCAAACTGTAATCTATAGCCCCTTCCCAAAATTATCAAGTACATTGACAACATTAGACCTTTTCCTTGTAGGGTCATTTTGTATATCTTTCATCAACGTTCTGTGCACCCTTTTGCTCTTCTTAATTGAGTTTCTTAAGGCTTGACATCTCTTGTCTATACATTTATAGGCTTGCAGTAGTAGGTGCTGGGAATTCTGCTGTAACTAATTTAATACTTAAAGGTAAATTTGAAGTTTGTGGAATTTTGTGAAACCATGTATTGCAAAAGTGAGATCTGTGTGTGTTGTTACAGAGGGCACATGGATGATTAAAATTAGGGGTAAAAAACACAGAAACTTGCACCTTGAATCTAATACTGAAAGAAGCATGGTTGAGTAGGGGTTCACATCACTCTGCCAATTCTGTACCTGGAAATCTCTAGGTACACTCATTTCTCTCATTAATCTACCATCCATCAATTAGGGGCAATAATTTACCTTCCTTGTAAATAAGGAAAGATATGAAATCTTCCACTTTTTCCTGCACAACACTCATTCAGACTATGTTGAGTGAAAACATTTAAGTGTATTTAATTTGACAGTCGCTCAGTTATGACCCAATGGGAATACAATTTTTTTTTTATCACACAGCTGTAGGACAGACAAATAAAATGTATTTTACTATTTTATGCATTAATTAAAATATTTCATAGTGCTGTTAAAGTTAATTCATCTACCACAAAGTAACTTGGCAATTATTTAAGATTTCTAACATTTATAGTTAGCTATGCTCTTGAGGAAAGTTTTGTTTAAAATTTATTTGGCACAAAAAGATTGTCATCATTACTATTATACAGAAGACAGACATTTATGTCATATATTTTCTGTACCTTAATTTGCCTTATTACATACATATAATTGATTAAAACCAAGTTATCATACCAAATACTAGCTTGAAAAGGATTTTTAAAATGTAAAGCTCAAGAAAATATAAGCACTATATGCATTAATTAGAACCAGTACTAAGGATTGATAAATGCAAGAGTTCTTTCCTCTAACAGCAATACTTCTTTCTAGAGTAAGTTGACATATTTTAGAATACATGTATTTTATTTCTTGAAGACCATTATAGAAAGTTGTGGCTATCAAAATTATCATCATGTCACATTTAGGTATCAAAATACATGAATCATGTAGATATTTACTGTGTAGACATGTTTTTGAAAATTGAAAAGTTTTTAGATAAAAATTGGATGACCCTGCACTTATTTATTTCTAGGAACCATATATGAATCTAGTAAGAGAGCTAATATACCTATTTGCATAACACTGTGTGACCCTAAGAAGGACACTTGATCCTAGTAAGCCACAATATTTCGCATGTAAAATGGATTATTATAAAAATAGGATAAATTAATAGAAAAGGCATTTAAGACTGATTAGCTGATCTTTCTGTTTTGTCCAACATCAAACATCAGTTGTTATATAAGAAGAACATAGAGTTCTTCTAAACCTATGAGTATCTATTTTCAGTATTCTACTAAATTTATGGAAGGTGGTATTAATTTTGATATTTTATTCCTTCATAAAATAATCATGAAATCTAACAGATAAGGTAAACAAAGCAATTCATTATGCAAATGAATTGAAAAAGGTGAAAGAAAATAATATGAAAGACTTTAAATTCAAAATACTAAAACTGATGCTTACAACAATAAGAGGCCACGTATAAGAACATCATTTTTTATTTACAGTAACAAACAAATGGTATCATGCAAATGTTTAAATGGGTGATAAAGATTACATGCATTTCTATACTGTCTTCCTGCTACTTGGAACTCTCTGTACACATATAGATCTTTATCTTTTGGTCACTGATCTATCCCACACACATAGGTCAGAGTCAAATACATCCTTGACAAATGTTCAATGAATATGGATGAAATTCATAAGATAGTGATTCCCAAGTCATAATCAGAGAGAAATTGAACTGAAATTTAAGAATGATCTTGAAGGATAAGTAGAATTTCGATAGGCAGTGGAGTTCAAGGATGCCTAAATAGAAGGAGTGGCATAGGTGTTATTGCAGAGTTTATTATTCATATACTGAGGTCTGACATATTATACAAGCTAGTAGAAAAGACAGGCATTAACAGTGATCAATGCTGAAAAGGGGCCAAGAAAAGAGAGCATAGCCAACTGGGTTTTGCAATAGGATTGCTTGATACTTTGAGATTAATTTCAGTAAAGTGCTGGAGATGGAGGCCACATTGCAGATCAATTATGAGAGAGGAGTACAGTGGAGATAGTGAGTCTTCGAAAAGTTTTGATAATGAAGAAATTATATAGGTCCTTAGACCACTCAAGGAAAACATGTGCTAAATGCTTCAACATTTAATTATTGCTTAGTATTTTTATTTTTACTTTTTATAATAAAATGTGAAATGTACAAATTAATTATTCCATTCAACAAATTTGAAAAATGCATATACTGTGTGAGTCAGATATTATCTATCAACATATAAAATATTTCCATCACCTCTAGAAAGTTATTTTATGCTGCTTCCCAGTAAACCTTTTCCCTCATCCCAGTCCTATGATATTTTTCACTCTAGATTACTTTTGGATGTTCTATAACTTCACACAGTATATATCCTTTTGTGTTTTGAGTTACATGATGTTGGTGCAGGTAACTGTAGCTTGTTCTGTTTTATTGCTAAGCATTAACATATTTCATGAATATACCGTATTTTGAGTTCATTATCTGTTGGTAAATACCTACTCCTTTTTCAGTTTTTGACTATGATTAATAGAGGGGATATAAACATTCTTGAACAAGTTTTTATAGATATATGATTTTTTGTCTTGTGTGAATAAAATTTCTGGACCTAGGAAAGACATATGTTTAATTTTTTAATAAATGTTAGATCTTTTCATCCAATGTGGTAATACTATACAAAATTTCTTCCATAATTATATAATATTTCTGGGTCATTTTATATTTAATTTTAGTCATTCTGGTGATTGAATTCTGTGATTTTTTATTTTGCATTTTCCTGATGACTTGTAAAGTATCTATGTTCACATAGTTGGACATTTTTACCAAGTCATTTATTATTGATTTCTAGGAGTTATTTATATTTCCAGGAAACATACCCATCCTGCTTTTGTATTTTTATATACATATATACATACACAGACACAGACACATACATACATATGTATGTAAAATGAATATATATAAATATAGTGTATACAGAATAATAATGAATATATTTATTTTATATATGTAAATATGAAGAGAAGGGGGAGAAAGAGAGAAATAGAGAGAAAAAGAGAGATAGAGAAAGAGAATAAATATTTCCGCCCAATCTGTCTTGCTTGTTTATTTTCTTCATGGTATTTTTTGATGAGTAGAAGTTATAATATAATCTATCAATTTTACAATTCATGTATACTATTCAAACTATTCCTATATCTTTAAATTTTGGATTTAAGCCTCTGACTCATTTTACTTTGAATTTTGTAAGGTAGTCATAGAATGTCTCTCTTTTTTAAAATTTCAAAATATTAAGGGAGTACAAGTATTTTTGTTACCAGGATGAAGTTAATAATGTGAAAGTCAAGTTTTACCGTGACATGTACTGGGAGGCTTATAAAGTAACAAATATTTACTCTCTCTCCCTTGATAGAAAAGCTTGGGCAACTCTGGACATAGATAGTATTAAAGGAGAATAAAATTGGGAGACTTATACTACAGAATATAAAAACATTACACAAGTAGTTAACTACGTTTGTTGTAAGAGTAGTTGACATCAGGTGGTAGGCAAACAAAAATAGGCTAATCAATGTAACTTATTATAGGGTTCAGAAACACACCAACATTTATGAGGAAACATGACTTAAGACTAGAGCAATGAGGACAACATTGTACTTTCAATGAAGGCACCAAGTCAATGACCCTATTTCATTCCATATACAAATATCAATTCTAAGGGCATAAAATACCTAAATATGAAAAGTCAAACAATAAAGCTTCTGGATAAAATCATAGAAAAATATCTTCATAACTTGTATCCATATTTGACAAGGCACAGACCACTAATAAAGAAAAGATTAACTGTACAACATTAAAATCAGAAAGTTTTCTTCATCTCAAACACCATTAAAAATATTAAAATGTTGGGTGGCACCTGTGGCTCAAAGGAGTAAGCTGCCGGCCCCATATGCCGGAGGTGGCAGGTTCAAACCCAGCCCTGGCCAAAAACTGCCAAAAAAAAAATAATAATAATACACACACACACACATGTATATATATGAAAGTTATAATGAAAGAAAAAAATTAATATATGTAATCAATAAACACTACATATCTGGACTATATAAACACACGAAGAACTTTCCAGTTTTAGCTCTGACATTAAAAGAGCTAATAAATTATCATCCACCTTTACAGGGAAAACTGGACAAACTGACAATCAGAGAGCTGAAGTTTCAGGAAAAATCACTATCCCCACAATCTGGACATGTATCAAAGCCAGAGAATCAGGGCCAATATATTATTACACAGAATAGAAGCCAAAGGGTTTATAAACTGGTTGGAACACTTCAATGGTAAAATTGGTGACTGGTTGGAGGCTCAGTGTGACATAGCATTAGAGTGAGAAACTTCTGTAGGTCCCTACCATTTAGGGCTTTATCCCCAGGAAGTCTACTGCTGTGAACATCATGAACTCCTGGGAAAAATCCCCTATTAGTTCTGGAAGGGGAAAAGCAGTCTAGAAATACATTCAGAACGTTCTCCATAACAAAAGTCTATTCTATAGGGAAAATTACTTTGCCACATCCTTATCCTATCTGGGGGAAAGATATCTCCCCCTAGCATTCCTTCCTCTTCAAAAGGATGATGTTAGTGAGTAAAACAGTCTTAGGTGTTAGAGATTTGAGGAAATCGATCAAGAATGCTATAGCTCATGAAGAGAACAGAAAATAAAAAAAAAGAAAAAAGAGAGTAAAAAATTCTCTAAAAAGAGAATGAAAATCGAATAGTAGAAAAAAATAAGAAAGAGGGAGGTGCCTATAGCTCAAAGAAGTAGGGCACCAGCCCCATTTACTGGAGGTGGTGGGTTCAAACCCAGTCCCGGCCAAAAACTACAAAAAAAAAAAAAAAGAGAGAGAGAGAGAGAGAGAGAAAGAAAAGAGTATGTCTCCAGAGAAATAATTCATGAAATTCATCTGCCTGTCTTAACTGAGATTTAATTGGAAGATTATAGAATGTTTTCCTTACCCATACCTCAGTACCATGCCACAGGGCTGTAGCATAATTACAGTGATTAGTGGTAAATGGGCTCCAAGACAGTCTCCAAGGAGAAGTACCAAAGGAATCCCAAAGTCAAGAAAGGAGGTAAAAATGAAGACACTTGAGTAATTTGAAGCAAACCTTAAACACAGCTTGGTTACCAGCCAAATCAATATAATTTCTCACAGCAAACGCCCATTTACTTCAGTTTTTCTTACCTGAAAAACAGATGTGGGGTTCAACAAAATTTACAAGGCATTCCAAAAGAAAAGAGGAAAACACATTCTGAAGAGATAAAGTAATCATCAAAACTGATTCAAATATAATACAGCTATTGGAATTATGAGATATAAATTTTAAAGAATTATAATTAGGTTGGTAAAGATTGTAATGGACAAGTAGACAACATGCTAGAACAGATGGTTAATGCAAACAGCAAGTTGAAAACAGCTGAGAAGGAGTCAAGAGAAAATATCAGAAATCAAAAACACAAACAAAGAATGCCTCTGAAGGACTCCTTACAAAATTTGACAGAGCTGAGGAAAAATCAGTGAGTTTGAGGAAAGAGTCAATATAAATGTATATATGTTTAAGGATACTATCAAAATACATGAGGCAAAACCTGATAGAACTGAAAAAAGAAATAGATAAGTTTACTATTATAGTTGGAGATTTCAGCATTTCTCTATCAGTAACTGATAAACCAGCAGCCAGAAAATCAATACGAATATTCAGAGGATGCAAAAAAAATGCACATTTTAAGAAAGAAAAAAACTATATTAAAATTGTAATAATATATACTGAGTATATATCATGTATATTGTATTTTGTATGTCCTATATTTGCAGAAGTCAAATATGACTTGAGGATTACAATTTTAATACAGTTTTTTCTTTTCTTAAAATGTGTATACATTTTTGGCATCCTCTGAAGATGGCTTGAACAGAACCATTGGTCAATAAAATATCCTTGATCATTACAAAATTCTTTATTCAACAATAGCACAACACATATTATTCTCAAGCTCACACAGAATATTTATGCATATAGATAGTGAAACAAACCTTAACAGATTTAAAAGAATAGGAATCAAACAACTTTTTCTGATAGTGGAATTAAACTTCAAACTATTAGCAGAAAAATAACTGGAAACCCCCTAAATGTTTTGAAATTAAACAACGTATTTCTAAATAGCCCCAGGTCAAAGAAGTCTCAGGAGAAATTAAAGAATCCCCATGTGAATAACATCAACAAAATGACTAACTAGAAGCTCCTAGCATTCCTCCCGCCACTCTAAAATAGCAAAGCAATAAATGACATTTCAACCAAAATAAGTAAGAAGTGAACTGGAGAACAGCAAAGCAGCAGAAATCCTTCAGAGCACAGAAATCCAGGTAGCTGAACAGAGAAAGGAAGAAAATGGCTTGTCTTCACCATCCCGTTCTCCCAGTCAGAACCAGCGTGGAATAAGGAAGGACTTCATGGTAAGCAAGAGTGCCTCAGCAAACCCAAGTGCTACCAGGGACACCTATAGTCTTTACTACTGGGGACTCCTAAAGTTCTCAAAGACCCTGACCCCAGCTGGGGAAATGCCCTGTAGTCCACATACCGAGCTATCCCCATGGAAGGAGCCAATGCCATGTGCTCCTCTGTGGCCTGTGCTGCTTCAGGTCTGCACCATTTGGGAACCCTAACTGCTCCTAGAGTGTGTCCTGCTCTGGAGACAAGCAGCTATGGTGTCCCCCCATCCCCGAGGCTTAGCCAGTGCTGCAAACCCCCGCCCCCGGTGGTGCACCATTCCTGAGCGGAGATCTTCTATGATCAGTGGTTATCAACCTTCCTAATGCCGCAATTTATTTTCATTGTTAAAAAGGGATCATGACCCACAGGTTGAGAACCACTATGTTCTGCCTTGGGGCACCATCCACTTGGGGCAAAACTGAAATGTTGGCCTGCCGCCATGGACCAGATAAATTACCCTACTTCTCATCCCATAGAAGCTATGATGCCCTTTCCCACTAAGACATCAGGCTTCTGACACATCAGAGAAGTCATACCTCTCTTCACCTCTTCATTTCATAGGTAAGGCAGAACCCCAATTGCAACTCCCTAGGAACTCTGAACAGTTACACCTTCCAGCAGCATAATTGACACAGTGTTCCAATAGCAAGGATCCAGCGGCTGTACTGATCTATATAACCATGCTTTCTGTACTGAGGAGGTGTGCCTCACATGCTAGGGAATTAAACTTGGGCTGAGCTATGCCACCTCACTGTACAGGCTGGACAGAGCCATGGTGCCCTGCTGAACTGGAATTGAATTTGTGCCTCCCAGTCCAAGCTGCTGAGTAAAGTCATTATTGTGCTGCCCCCTGAACCCTAGGGCATAAGACACAGTTCTTGTCATTCCTCAGTCATTGCTACTGCAGAATTGACCTCACAGAGCCTAACTACTGCCATGTTTCATGATTCCAGAGTCACAAGTAACCACTCCATAGTGCTTCGTCTCCTGGAAGCCAAGGTATCAGTGTGCTCTGTTGGTTCTGGATTCTACACTGCAGCTGTGCATTGCTCTCAGTGGTTTAGACCCCCGTTCTTCCCCACAAGTCTTTCAGTCAAACCAATTCTGAGAAAAAAACTTCAGAGGCATCATATTTCCTGATTTAAAATTATATAACAAAGCTATAGTAATCAAAACAGTGTGGTATTAGCATAAAAACAGACACAGAGACCATTGAAACACAACAGAGACCTGACAAATTGAAATATATACAGTCAATTAATTTTTGACAAAGACACCAAGAGGACACAGAGGGAACAGGATAGTATTTTCCGTAAATGGTCCTCTGGGTTTCTACATGCAGCAGAATGAAAGCAGACTTATCTTGCACTATACACAAAATGAACTGAAAATGTATAAGAAACCTAAGTATAAGACATGGAACTTCAGAACTCCTAAAAAGTAACATAGGAAAAAAGTTCCTGAACATTGGACTTGGCATTGATTTTTTTTGGATATCACACCAAAAGTTAATGACACAAAGAAAAAATTAAATCAATGGGACTATATCAAACCATAAACTCCTGCACAGCAAAGAAAACAGTGAACAACAACAACAGAAAACAACAACAACAGAAAACAACAACAACAACAATGAAATGGCACCCCACAGGTTGGGGAAAAATGTTTTTCAATCACATAAATGATAAAGGGTTATTATCCAAAATGTATAAAACCTCATATAATTAAATGGTGGATAGACAAATTAACCTTATTAAATAATAGTAAAAAGATTTGAATTGACGTTTCTCTAAAGATGCAGAAATAGCAAATACTGAAAAGGATATGGAGAAACGTGAACTTTTATACACTGTTGATGGGAATCTAAATTAATATAGTCATTATGAAAAACAGTACAGAGATCCCTTAAAAAATTAACATTAGAACTAACATATGTTAGGTCTGTCTGGATTTTCCAGGTCCCCTGGTTCCCAACGTGAAGAATGAACACTGGTACTGAGTCAAACCCATAACAGAGTGATCACAGATACAGAGCACCAACAGTGTATTACAAGAAGGCCTGTAGCACAGTGGTTACAGCACCAGCCACATGCACTGAGGCTGGTGGGTTTGAGACCAGCCTGGGCCTGCTAAACAACAATGACAACTGCAACAATAACAACAACAAAACAGCTGTGCATTGTGGTGGGCTCCTATAGTCCCAGCTACTTGGGAGGTTGAGGCAAGAGAATCGCTTAAGCCCAAGAGTTTGAGGTTGCTGTGAGCTCTGACGCCATGGCACTCTACAGGGGCAAGATAGTGAAACTCTGTCTCAAAAAAAAAAGGAAAGAAAGAAAGCATATGAAGAGAAGTGAAGAAGAAGCTGCACAAAGTAAAAGTACGTTCCAGAGAGAGAGGACCTGGTCAGTCTCCATGAGTGGAGAAAGATCCTTAAGTCTGAGTGCAGGCTGACTTTTATGTGCTCACTAGTTTATCCCGTCTCTCTTCTGGAAGGACTGGTTGTCCTTTCGTGCCTTTGGGGTGATTGACAGTTTAGGGTTATATAACAGATTACACAACAGGTTGATATTATAACAGTTTCTCTTTCTACACATGTGTCTCTCCACTCAGCTATGCTAATTAGTTAACAAGCTCTGCCTCAGTTAAATGTCACTAAGTCCTTATTATGTGTATTTCCACCAGGGAACAATTCCTACCTGCAATATGGTTCCTAGCTACCATTTGATTCCTGCTCTCCTTAGCCACTTCCTGCCCCCTGTTTACCCTCCATCACACTTAACAGTAAGACCCTGCAATCCTGCACTATGAGGTACATATACAAAGGATGTGAAATCAGCATGCCAAAGAGACACCTGCACTCTCATCTTTGTTGAATCATTTTTTTCACAGTATCCAGTATATCAAATCAACCTAAGTATCCATCAAGGGGTGAGAGAATAAAGAGTGTCTGGTGTATATATACAAAGGAATACTCTTCAGCCATAAGAAGAAGGAAATCCTGTCACTTCCAACAACAGGGATGATCCTAGAGGACATTACATTAAGTGAAATAAACCAGGCATAGAAAGACAAATATCAAATATTTTCACTCATATGTGGGAAATAAAAATGTTGATCTTTAAGAGTAGAGAGTAAAACTCCCTCCGGAGAAACCCTAACTGCCCCCTTCTATCATCGCCCGATTCAGCAGGAAGCAGTTAGATCGAGTTTTCGCCCCTTTTCCCTAACAGCAGTTAGGGTTTCTACTCGGAGAGGGAGAATTG
>CAUYRH010100289.1:0-29384 GCA_963574655.1 Perodicticus potto | reverse complement strand
TAGAGGAGGAGACAGGGAAAGACCGGGAGAGGAACGGAGAGAGCATCTCTCTCCCCACTTGAAATCTCTCCCTCTACCAGGAGCTTTGGTGTTTTCTGTATTCTTTTCTGTAAATCAATTCTGTCTTACCACGGAGGGGTGAGGGGGAGGGAATAATGTAATGAAGAATAATAAAATACATGTATTTGTTCGCAAAAAAAATGTTGTGCTCTGAGCTTCCTATATCTGAGGTTTAGTATCTATCATCAATTTTGGGAAATTCCCCACCATGTCAAATAATTTTTCTGCTTCTTTCTTTAGCATTCACAATTATGCATATATTACATCTTTTATAATTGCCTCACAGTTTTCGGCTATTCTATTGTATGTCTCTCATTCTACTTTTTTTCTTTTTGCATTTCAGTTAAGGAAGTTTCTGCCATACCTTCATTTCACTGACCTTTTAATCATATCTAGTTAACTATTAGCCCATCAAAATGTTCTTCATTTTTGTAATCATTTTGATTTATAGCATTTTCTTTTACTTCATTCTTAGTTTCCATCTCTTTGCTTACATTATTCACCTAATTTTGCACTTTCTGCACTTTTTCCATTACAGCCCTTTGCATCTATGTAGTTATTTTAAATTTCTGGTTTGAATAATTACAAACTCTTTTCCATGTTGAGTCTGGTCTGGATGCTCATTTTGTCTCTTCAGACTGTGTTTTTACATACCTTTTAACACACCTAGTGCTTTGTGTTGTTGTTGTTGAAAGCTTGATATGATTGATGTAATTGGATAATACTAACTAATATGGGTAAGCCTTTAGAGATGTTTTATGTTTATCTAGCTAGAACTTATGTTTACTGTCTTCTATAGCTAGAAGAGTCAGAGGCTTATATTCACTTTAATGTCCATGGTTTTATTTCCACAGTTGTCTCTGGGTTTCTCTAGAAACTCTTCCTTAAATGCTTGTAGCTCTTTCCTATGTAATCCATTCTATAGGAGCTCTGATAATGTGGTATCTTGTGAGGAAAAGTGTTCTATAATCCTATGAGCTGATTTTAGTCTTTTAGGGAGCCTGTTAGCTTTATAGATGCTTCTCAGCTTTATATCTTTCTTTAAGTGAGACAGAAAGACTACAGGGAGCTAGAGCAAGGTATCTCCCTTCCCCTAGCTGGGGTAAGACAGTGGTAATGTCTTTTCCCTGGCCAGGTAGGTCTTTGTTATGGAAAACTCTGAGCCCTTTTTTCAAAATGGTTACCTTCTCCTCCCTTGACCAAACATGAGAAGATTTTTTACTGTTTATTGTTGATCTTCACTGTGACAACCTAGTGAGACTGCTAGAGACAAAATCCATAAAAGTGTGGAGATCTTCCTTAAACTGGGCTCCCGGGAGCTTTTAATGCCAATCTGTTCCATACTTAGCTTCCAGAAAGTCATGAAAGTTACAGTTTAAGAATTTCTACCTTTTGTGGGCTCCAGGGTCCTCTGCTTCAGGTAAGCTGACCTATTTTCTCTTTATTTGTCTCTCTCCATTTGGGGGATGGCCATTTGTCCTGCCATCTCAATTAACTAATGGATCTAAGGAAAGTCATTGCTTTTCAGTTAATTCAGCTGTTTTCTTATTGTGATGGCAGGATGAGGACTTCCCAGATTTTGACATATTGGAGTTAAAACCAGAAACCACAAGCTCTTTCATAACATGAGTCAGACCAAGACTGGTTTGTTCATGTAATGGAAATGAATGAACTATACGTGCACCACCATGGATGACTATGTAATTTTGTATGGAAGAAGCCAACAAAGAGGAATACCCATTATGTGATGCCATTTATATAAAGTTCAAAAACAGGCAAAACTAAACCACAGTACCTGTTTGGAATTCATCATGATGCTATACTAGAAAGAGAAGAAAATAAATAATGATTGAGAAGGGAAAAAAGGCAATTCTGAAGCACTGAAAAAAATTCTATATACTGAATTCTAGATATTAATTAGGTTTTCTATACTCTGAATTCTAGATACTAGATTTTCTATATACTAAAATCCTGAATCAACTTTCCACTGTATCTCTTATAGGTTCAGTCCTCTGATGTGGTTTTGCCTCAGTTTCTAAGTTTGGCATATCAGATCTACATTAGTTGGGGCAAAGAATGAGTGTGGGGAAACCGCAGCCCCTAGCCTTCTTGGATGCATTCTGCCTTTCTACAATACTAACATTACAGAAAATTTCAAAAACATAGTAAAATTTACCCATAATCCCACCCTCCTGAAATAACTACTGATCAAATTTTAGATACTTTTATTTTTCATCTTTTGTCATATCCTTTTAAAAATTGTGATAAATACATGTAACATAAAAATCAACATTTTAACTATTTTAAGGTGCAACTTAGTGCTATTATTACATTTAAAATGTTGGGCAACTTTTACCAGTATCTTGTTCCAGAACATCTTCGTCACTGCAAAAGGAAACCCAGCATGCATTCACAATCACTCCCTATTGTTTCTTCCTTTAGCCTCTGACAACCACTCTGCCTGTCTTTCTGACTCTATGAAGTTTCCTATTCTGGATAATTCATGATGTCATATATTTTTTAAAGGGGTAGTTGTGATATATAAGTGTGTTTATATTTACTTTAACTTAAAATTATACTTCAAATAATCTCCCACATAATCTTTGTAACCCTCATGTTAAGTGCTGCATAATATTCTATTGAGAAAGTGTCATAGCTAGCTTAATCATTTACCATTTGGGGGATGTTGCAAAAATTTTGTTGCAATTAATTGATTTTTCTGCTATAGCTAACACTGTAGTGAACATCTTCATGCATGTATCTTCTTTCCAAGTTGCAACTATTTCTTTAGACTTGAATGCCATATGTAGGATATGAGAATGGAAGCTTGGAACCTAGTGATAATCTTCAAGGTCTCTTGTAATGTCTCCAAATTGCTTTTTTTAATAGGGTTATACTAAGTTTCAATATTATTTGGTATATGTGAGGTACCTATTTTACCATACCCTTGCAAACAGTGGTCATAAGCTTTATATATATATATACCATAATGTGTGTGTGTGTGTTAGTCTCCTTGGTTTGTGACATGCGACTTTGAGAACAAAGATATTTTTAGCCCTTCTATTCCTTCACTACCGGCAGAGTGATTTTCTCAGAAAAACTGGCATATCAAGCCAGATAACTTTTCCAACTTATTGCTCCCGTGAAAGTGGCTGTAGGATAAGAACAAATACAGTCTGTGTTCAATCTATTCAATTAGAGCAGAACAAGGAATTTATTTCAACACATACAAATAAGCAAATCCCATTCTGGTTGAATCCCATTTAGCATTTATGTAGGCTTAATTAAATCACCGATGGGGTTTCTTACAAAAAGAATGGCCTTCAGGAAATATACTTGCTAAATACTCTTCAGCAATGGTTGGGGGAAAATAAATAAATGATGTGGGGCTGGTTCTCTGAGTTGCTTGCATCTCTTCCAATTTGCAATTTCTGCTCTGGCTCAGAGCTTGTAAGCAGAGAAGGGGCTGATGCTGGGGCATAGGGTAGGCTAGTGGAGGAGGCATTGTGCTTCTTAATTCATGAGCAGCAAGTGCTACTCTTATGTCATACCCTTCAGGAGCAAGCAAGCCTTCTAATGCATGGCCGGGATTTCTCTGCATAAACAACCCCACCCTCATCAAAGTGAGAGCCAGCCAGCAGAGAGGGCAGAGGGGCCACTACCAACAGTTCTTGTGAAAACTGATGGTTTACTCTGTGCTCATGGCCTGGCTGGCTCTGCAACCCAAGACACTTTCCAGAAGCTCCTCTTCTCTCTCTTTCTCCCTCCTCTTCCAAAGTGCCAATGACACTACTTATAAGTATCAAGGTTCCTGTGCTTCTAAGACAGTATGGTAATACTGAAATACGGCCATAAACTATCCAAGCCAGTATAATAATAGTGTGAAGAGCCCAGGCACATTTATGACCCTGTTGATCAGTTGAGCATCTCACTATTTTTCTGGTAGGGGCTAAGTTATACTCACATCAACTTGTTTGATCACACCCAAAGAGGGAAGTACAATAACTATTCCCATGATACAGGGAAAGAAACAGGCTAAGAGGAGTTAAGGGATAAGAGTTAAACCCATAATCTCTCCTATCTGGTTTTTGAGTTTAAGCTTTTAACTATTACTGTGTAGCAAGATTCTGAAGAAAAGAAGCCTAAGGACAACTTTCCCTGAAGAACATTTTTCCTGGATAGAGCCCTAGGAATGCATCAACACAATTGCCTATGTGGATTCTCTCCTGAGAAAACCTGGATGTCTGTATTTCAAAGCCTTTAGGAGAACCTTGCAGCTAATTAGGCCTAAGGGTACAATCCGGCATTTTAAAAGATTGGCAGAGTAAGAGGAGTTATAAAGATTGTGCTTCAATTAGTCAAACCTTGTATTCCTAATTTCTTTTCATCCAACTCCAAGTCTTCAAGTATTTTGAACTACTAGTTTTGGGAGAACTTCTGTAAATAGATTCCTTTTCACAAAGGTTAAAAGGACCTTGGAACCAGCTCATCCATCCCTTTCCATTTACAGATGAACACCTAAAAACCAAATTCATCCTGCCAAGATCACACACTTCAGTCATTTTATCCCGAACCCTGGGCTTCCTCCAGCAGAGTGATATCATTTCTACTATCTTTGAAAGACAGGGGATGGCAATTCCCAGGGACCAATGAGTTTCAACTCAGGCAATGCATTTTTGCAATGGTGCTAACTGCATTTGCTTTGCTTTGCAGAACCCAGGTGGTGGTGATGTGGTAGGTTAATAGCCTCTTTGAATATGAAGACATGTGAATTGGGAAGCAGCTGAGTGCAATAACAACATAAAATTGAAAGTTGAAGACTAGGGCTGGGATCTTGGTTCTGCTGCTTGCTACCTGTCTGTCCCCCATGTCTACGGCAAAGCCTGACACATATTAGGTGACACCTACATACATTTAATGTAACATTTTTTTTAAAAGAAAGCCATCGAGTAATCTTCATTACATTTTCTGATACCAGGCTGCATGACTCAACTTCATGTTTAATCTGTGACTCTACAAGATAATGCAATATTGCTAGGCTTATTGTAGAGAAAATGAGGGTTATATTAAAACCTATGCCAGGGTTGTTTAGAAGACTAGCAGAGAGGATGCAGACATAAAACCTGGCTCTTGGTAAACACTCAATAAACATTTTATATTGCTACAGATGAGGATCTGACTGAGAAGGGACGTCTTTCGGCCAGGATCTCACAGAGCCAGAGCCGACACTTTAGTTATTTCATCCTGAACCCTGTGCTTCCTCCAGGAAAGAGATATCATTTCCACTGTCTTTGAAAGACAGGTCATGGCACTTCCCAGAGACTAATGGGTTCTCACTCAGGCAGTTCATATTCACAAAAATGCTAATTCCCATTTGCTTTGCTATATTTTTCTGTGTATATGAGGGGATGAGGTGGCCAGAGATGGGGATATATTTTGCATGACTTTGAGTGTCACACTTTGGAATTGAACTTATTCTTATGAAAATCCTATTTTATAACAGTAATTAGTAATTGAAAAAGTCTTGGGAAGTCTGTTTCCAAGCATTTCAGAAGGTAGGTGAGACAGGAAGATCCATGGGATATATTTCCTTTCTTCACTTCTTCTTCATCATTCTTCCTCCACTTTTCTTTCCTTCTTTCCTTCAGTGAACATGGAAACGGCATATCTCATTTGTAGTTTTCCCTTTTGGTTGCCAAATCTGATTGGCTGCCCCTCCCAGAAGCTATTAGCCTAACCCCAGCATATTGGGTGGCAAACATAGATAGAAGTTTAAACCCATCTCACCTGGGAGGAAAACAGCCCTCCCCCTAATCTGACTAAAATCTCTCATTCTTTCTCCCTTCTGTTCCTTGTCACCTAGGTAGTCAGAGCTTCTGTCTTCAGCCTCCTCCTCTCATCCCGTCTGATTCATGTGTTTTCTCCACTCTGAGTCAGCTGCTGCAATGAACTGTGAGATCGCAGGAAGGAGTTACTAGCAGCAAAAATATGTGTCAGGAGAGAGTAGGAGAAACTAGAGAATGTTCCTCAGGGGGAGAGGTAGGCCAAGCTCACACTGGGACCAGGGAGAAGACCATGGCTGCACTGTTATTTATTAATACTTAAAAAAAAAACTAAAAAGCTTGTGAACTAAGTGCTTTTAAGCAAATTAGCTTCAATTTTCTTAATAACTCTATGAGGCATGTATTACACTTCCTATTTTAGTGATTGAGGAAAGGAGGATTCAGAGGCATTAGCAGAATGCCCAAAATTGTGTCTCTAGTCATTAATAAAGCCAAGGTTTAAACTTAGATCTGAGGAAATATAGAGTCTGCGCTTTTACCTTGAACTCTCTCCCATTCAAAGACACCCCTCCTCCCAGTAGCAAAAGGGTTGAGGAACAATTTCCTGGATATTCTCAGGGGTGAAACTAAGTATCCCATACACTTATGAAGATATGCAGAAAAGGATGTGAGCATTGGTACAGGGTGTATGCAGGAAATGGGTAGGCAGTTCAGGGAGGGGCCTGGCTGAGTTGGGGCAGAAGGTTTATTTACCTGGAGGTCAAAACAGTTACTGAGAAACTCAATCTGCTTTCAGATACTGACCCCAGAAGTACAAATAAGAAACTGAGGCCTTGTACTAAAGCATAGGCTTAATTCTGACAGTCTGAGAGGGCCACAGACTCTGGTAATATAGAAGTCAAGGAAGCAGGTAGCCCCATCTACTAACTCAGTCCTAGGAGCAGTGGATTATACTCATACTATCAAGAGCAAGGCTGGCTGCAGCCAGGCAGGAAGAGGTGGTCAGCGCCTCGGATAGCGACAGGGCCTCGGGAAAAAGAGGGTATTTTAATCAGTTTAACAAGTCAAAATCAAGGAGTAGGGCTCAGTCTCTTTCATGGCCATTCCTGTACTGAATACAAAAGGATCAAAGATCCTGTCTCTGTACTCGAGCAGTTAGTCCATAATCTATTGGCATAGACAATTAAAATGCAGCATGAGTATCAGCTCTCATGGAGATGCATAAGGCAGTTTTGTAACCCCAAGGAGGGGCACCTAATTCAGCTAGAATTGGTGGAGCCAAGAGAAAGCTTTAGTTAAGGGAACAAAAGGATGGAAGATGGAAGGAAACCTGAGTCCCAGCAGGAGCAGGTGCCAAGGCCTGGAGGTGGGGAACAGCCTGACGCAGATGGAAAAATCCCACCTTGATCACCATGACTAGAGGGTGAACTGAAGATAATGATGTAGGAGAAAGGAATTTTGAAAGATGGAAAGAAAAGCAAAATCTAAAAGAGCTTAAAAACCCTGATAAGGAGTTTGAGAAATTTTAAAGATGAAAGAACCTTGGTTGACACGCCTTTATTTAAAACAAAAGATCTAGCAATGCTGGACCTGCATTGTTGGATACCTTGGAACCAAAAAATAGCTGTTCATTTAGAAGGGCACTTCAGTGTCTTGTATCTTCCCTTCCCACATGTTAGCAGGTCTTGGCAGGACATTTGGCTTTTGTTTTGAGTCATTTTTTAGCAGAAGAGGAACATGATCTGTGTTTACAAATATTACTATGACTTCTCTGGAGAGGAGAGATTAAAAGGATATTAATTTGCTGGCTACCAAACTTATATAGGTAGGAAATAATGATGATTCGAACCATAATGATGGTGGAGTTGAAGAAAAGATTATAGCATGGAGACTGGTGAGTGTGTTAGTCAGAGTTCTCCAGATAAACAGAACCAATTGTGCGTGTGTGTGTGTGTTTGTGTGTGGACAGGAGAGAAATTGATTTCTTTTCAAGGAATTAATTCACACAATTGGTGAAGGCTAATAAGTCCCAATTCTTCAGAGTTGATCAGCATCCTGAAAACCCAGAGATATGTCATAGTTTGAATCTGAAGATACTAAGTCTACTGGCTAAATTCTCTCTTTGTCCAAGGAAGTAGGTGGGCCGCAAGTAGGATGAGACCCACTCATGTTATAGAGGGTAGTCTGCTTACTCAAAGTCTACTGATTTAAATGTTAATCTCATCTTAAAAAATAGGTTTTCCACATAGAAACATCTAGATTATTTGGCCCAATATCTGAGTACTATGGTCTTGACAAGTTTACACATAAAATTTACCATTACAAGAAGGAATGTTTCAAACTTGTGGATATAAAAACACCTATTAGAGACTTAAGAGTGAGTATTGTATAGACCAGGGATCGACAAACTATAGTCCTTGGGCAAAATCTTCCTTGCCACCTATCTTGGTAAAAATGTTTCATTGGAAATATAGCCATGTTCAATCATTTAGGTATTGTTGAAGGCTGCTTTCATGGTACCACAGAGCTGAGTAGCTGTGACAGAGACCATATGGCCTGCACAGGCTAAGATATTTACTATCTGGACTTTTACAGAAAGTGTATGTTGACTCTTGATAGACACAATTAGCAAACATGTCTAGAACTCAACTTTCAAATCTGAACTGGAGATGTGAAGGTAGAAAGAGTTTGAATTAGAAATGACATGAAGATCTGAACAGGGTTCCATGGTCCTCCAACATTTAGAGGTCGAGTAGAGGAGTGTGAGTTAATAAAGGAATGTGAAGAGCAGCAGCTAGTGACATGAAAGGAAAACTGGAAGAATGTGGCATCACAGCAGCTCAGAGAGGAAACTGTCTCAAGATGGGGGTAAGCTGTGGTCCCGAAACGTAAAGTGAGAGGGCAAACCTGGGGCTCTTGAGGGGTGATGACACAAGCTGGAACCATAAGAATTTGCCCCAGGCACCCTCAGTCCAGTTTGGGCTCTGATGGGGTCAGAGCCCCAGGGAGGCCTTCACCTCTTGGGACAGGCCACCCTCCAGTGGTCACCCATGAAGGTTTTCTTATTTGCTAAATTGCATCCAACCATGTGAACTATATTGCATTTCCCAGTGTCTCCCTCTTGGATCTGGCCACACGGTTGCTGAATCTGAGAGTGGGGCACCTTGGACTTGGTGGTGCCAGGGATTTGAGAAGCCCCTGTAATGTAGAGTTCTGTGGCCGGCTGGTGCTACCCCAAAGTTGCTGCTATGGTGAATGTACATGTTTTCTGGAGCAAGACTTCAAAACAAAATGACAGAAAACAGTGAGCTTGAGAGAATCACAGGGTCAATGAAAAAATACTCAGTCACCTGTGGCTACTAAACTAGTAGAAACTGATATCCCCAGTTTTTTACAATGGTTCCTAATTTGGGCTGATCATCAGAATCAACTGTGAAGTTTTAAATATATAAACATGAAAAGGAAGGAATACTTATGGCCAACAACGTTATAGAAGGCTATAAATGTAAAACTTAGAAGTTCTTCTCTCTCACACCCCCAAATGTCCTGATCCCTAAATGCAACTATTGACATTATTTTCAAAAATTTTCTGTTGGTAGATAAACAGATACATAGACACATTTTTTTTTTTGAGACAGTCTCACATCGCCCTTGATAGAGTGCGGTGGCATCACAGCTCACAGCAACCTCAAACTCTTGGGCTTAAGCGATTCTTTTTTCTTTTTTTTAATTTTTATTAAATCATAATTGTGTACATTGGTGCAATCATGGGGCACAATGTGCTGACTTTATATACAATCAGAAATATTTTAATTGAACTATTTAACATAGCCTACATGGCCTTTTAATCACTATATGAAGACATTTATATTCTATCTTTAGTAATTTTCACTTGTACCCTTGTAAGATGCACCGTAAGTGTGATCCCACCAATCACCCTCCCTCCACCCATCCTCTATCCCACAAACCAGTTTGGTGTACTGTGTACATTTTCCAAGATCCTATTGCTGCTTCAAACCCTCATTTCTGCGTTGTTTACAAACATCTTCCTCGTAGGGTGTGCACTGCCTCCCGCTTTGCCAGCCTCTTTCTTTGTGCTGTCATCTGCCTGTGGACATTGTGGACTCTGTAGACATTAGCTTCTAACTCATGGCCCAGCTTGCATCTTGAGAAAATTCAAGAGCTGAAACGACAACCTAATGCAACGTCTTTATGATTTTCATGTTTACTTCACATAATTTACTGACTAGTCAAGTTGTACTTGAACTTTTATTGTCATCTGGTATTTCTCCATGTCTGGAATTTTAAATTCGATATTCCACATGCTGATTGATCTTAACCTTTTAAACCTTCCAGACTCATGGAGAATTTTTAGGCCTTAATTACCCCATTCTCTTCCCAGCCACCTTACCCAGTATATCATTTACAATGTAGACTCATTTAAGGCCATATTTAGAAAGACATGGCCCAGCACTTAACACTTTATCTTGATCCCACCAACTTGCTCCTTTCTTGCTATGTGAAATTTCTAAAATCCTCCATATAACTACCAAATACTTTTTGAGAAGATCACAAAATCATGTGATCTTGGCGCTGTTTCTAATTTGTGACTTTTCATTTCAGTTGGGCCTTTCACACTGGTTAATTCTTTTTCTTGCCTATGTTCAGGTCTTTTCCCAATTCTTTTGTTAATTTATTTTCCCTACTGGGGAAAATTTTCCTGCTTTTTATTTTACCTACAGGATCATCCTAAGAAAAAACCTGAAAATTATGCCTTTCCCTTCCTTCTCTGTCACTTTTCTCTAAGTACAAATGCTTTTAGCCTCTGAAAGTCTCTCTAATTTGTTTTTTCCTATTCATACTATTGCCTCAGTCCGAGTTCTGACCTTCAGTGTCTCCTGCCAGGGGAGGAAACAGCACTAAATAAAAGCAATAACCCTAGTATTATAGAAAACCTAGGTTTTAAATTCTGATTTTTGGTTGTGTGATTGTGACCAAGTTAACAATCTCATTTTCCTTACCTGTAAAATGGGAATACATATTGTGAGGTGTTGTTATAATCAAAACCTACATTTGTCCAATGCTAAGTCTCTGTTCTTCACCCCCTGTCTTACATCTGGTACTTGGACTTTCTTCCAAAATATTATATTACCACCCCAAGGAGTCTGCCCTGACCAGAATTTTGACGACATTATCTGCATCTACTGTGTTGAATTTATGATATTTTTTTTCACTTCAGTGTTGTTTTTCAGTATGTTTTGATACCATATTGCAGAAAATAATGTATTTATAGGATTTTATCTTAAAAAATAAAAAAACCCCTAAATTACATAAATGAAAATATATTCTCTCAGAATCTCACTGATATTCTTAGTCTAGAAAAAAAGAGACCTTTGGTAATTATTTGTCAATTTTTTATTATCAGAGTCAACATTTTTTGAGTTCTCAGGATACATTCTATATCGGGCACTGTACCCTCATCATCTCATTTATTCTTCAGGGTTGCTACAAAGTCATCCATCATAGGCATTATAGACCTATGCATTTTTTGTGGCAATTCTTCATCTGATGAGTGTATAATAGCTTATTTTAATAAAATTAGACTATTAAAGATTTCTGAGATAAACATAGAATGTGCAGAAGGTTTTAATTTGTATTTTCCTGATAATTAATGATGTTAAGCATTTTTCATTTTTTTTTTCCATTCTTGTGATGCTTTACTAAGAATAATGTGTTCCACTTCCATCCAGGTTAATACAAAGGATGTAAAGTCTCCATCTTTTTTTTTTTTCTCATAGCTGTTTACATTAATGCAATCGTGGGGTACAATGTGCTGGTTTTATATAACATTTGAAATATTTTCATCAAATAGGTTAACATAGCCTTCACAGCATTTTCTTAGTTATTGTGTTAAGACATTTGTAGTCTACATTTATTAAATTTCACATGTACCCTTGTAAGATGCACCATAGGTGTATTCCCACCAATCACCCTCCCTCCACCCATCCTCCCCCCGCCCCTCCCCTCCCTCTCCGCTTTACCCTTATTTTTGGGCTATAATTGGTTTCAAAGTAGGGCTGAGTACATTGGATACTTTTTCTTCCATTCTTAAGATACTTTGCTAAGAAGAATATGTTTCAACTCCATCCATGTAGACAGGAAAGAGGTAAACTCTCCATCTTTTTTAAGGCTGCCTAATATTCATTTGCAGTGATGGGTTATTTGTCTTTCTTCTTTTGAGAAGCTTCTGCTGATGTATTTTGCCCACTTTTTAATAGGGTTGTTTGGTTTTCATTCCTGATTTGCTTGAGTGAGTTCTTTGTCAGATGTGTAGCTTATGATATTTTCTCCCATTTTGTAGGCTGTTAGCTCTGTTGGTTATTTCATTAGCTATACAGAGATTTTTAGTTTAATCAAATCCAGTTTATTAATTTTTTTTTCCATGATTGTCACTAGGATCTTCTTAATAAATTATTTGCCTAGGCCAATCTCTAGATGTTAGAATGGCTTTCATTAAAAAGTCCAAAGGCAATAGATGTTGCTTTGGATGCACAGAGAAAGGAACACTTAGGTATTTTTGGTGGGATTGCAAATTAGTACAACCTCTTTGAAAAGCAGTGTGAAGATTCCTCCAAGAACTAAAAGTAGACCTACTATTTGATCCAGCAAACCCACCACCCACCACTGAGTATCTTTCCAAAGGAAAATAAGACTTTTCATCAAAAAGACACATACACTCAAATATTTATTGTAGCACAATTCACAACTGCAAAGATGTGTGGCCAACCCAAATGCCCATCAGTCCATGACTGGACTAATAAAATGCAGCATATATATTCCATGGATTATTTCTCAGCCATATAAAAGAGGAGATAAAACCTTTTGCCACAATCTAGATGGAACTAGATGCCATTATCCTAAGTGAAGTATCTCCATAATAAACAAACAACCACTACATGTACTCGCTGTTAAATAAGAACTAAAGTATCAGCATACATCTGCACAGGGAGAAGTAAAATTCAGTGGAAATCAACCAGTGGGTGGGGCAAGGAAGGGATATGTGAAAACTTATGTAATGGGAACAATAAGCACTATTTGGGTGATTTGGCACACCTGTGGCTTGGACTCAAGCTTCAAAAAATGATACATATGACCTAAAACATTAGTAATGCCCTTAATATTTTAAAACAAAAAAGAATATATAAAAAAGATGCTTATTTTATTTTACATGTGCATTGATCAGGGACAATTCAGACAATATTGCAAGAGAAAAGAATAATCTTTTTCCTTCTTATGAGCTTATTTCTATAAATTTGTATTTGAATGAAAAAATATAATGTGGAGGAACTAGGCAGACTTAAGAGGAGAAAAGCAGGTTTATGTTAAAAAATATGAAATTGACACCTTATTCTAAGAGAAAAAAATTAAGATATTATTTTATTTTGGCCTTTGATATTTAATCGATCTTTGTAAACTAGAAGTTGATTAGCTGTTCACAAGATTTGTGAAGGAGATATTAAAATGTAATAGTCATAAACTAAAACTTGAAGATTCTGAGATGCCAAAAAGAAAAAAGAAAGAATGTCCTGAAAAAGGGATGCTATTCTCTATGGACACAAATGCTCCACAGGGCCTGCGTGGTCATGAGTATCGTCATTATCATAGAGTTCACCATTGTATTCTTCATCTTCATGGTCTCTCTCTCTTTCTTGTTATTCCCTTTTCACAGGTGAGAAATCTGTTATCCAGAGAGGTTAAAGACTCACTCAGCATTTTCTAGCCAGCAAGTGTCAGAACTGTGATTTGAATTGCCTGTGGGGATCTCCACATTATACCACCCTGCACATGTCCCGTGGCCCCTGTTCAGGGCTCAGCATGTAGCAGTTGTCCAAGTGAGACAACTGCTACAGGAGAGGAGTCAAAATGCTGAGTAAAACACAGTTTTTAAGATGATGAAAACTCTGAGATAGGTGAATAAGGGGACTTTGGTAATAGACCAAAAAAGACTTTCTGTGATTCTGATTCCATTTCTTTTGCCTGTGCCCACTATCTGTAAGGTAATGACTATTTAGATAATAGTAATTAGTGAATCCTTCTTTTGAAGAGAAGTTAAACACCAGAAAATCCATAGCACATCCATCCACTCACTGAGGGAATGTGGGCACTGACCAAACCTTCCTCTCAGAGCTGAGGCAGAGCACTGTGGTGCAGCTTCAGATGATGGCCCAGTGGGGAATGCAGGAATGGGTTGCATTTGCAGCCCCACTGACATCATATGAGTCATTTGGCTAAACATGCTCAGGTGCAGAAGGAGGCAAACAAAAAACCTGGAAGGACAGACACAAACATGGAATCAGCCTGATCCCAGCCCTCTTTGTTACCCTGGGCAATAAAAAATCCTAGCTAAGCACAGAAGCTGTTTCGGTTGTCCTCCCTGCATGGGCTCTTCCCTCTTTCAGGTGTGAGATCTAAAACTAATAGTTCAAAGCACTAGAAAAAAAATCATCTCTGCAATGCTTTTAACTTTGATAAAACACTGGTATGATTTATCCCTCTAGCCTTCCCTTTATTTGGAATTTTAGATAAGCATTTTAATGAAGCAGGAAAAGATAATGACCGTGACATCTTTCTTACTTGCATTCATAGAGATAATGGAGAATCATGATGACTGGAAATTACAGTCTTCATAAAATCATGACCAGCATGATGTTTTTTCCTGGTGCTTCCAGCTATCTGATTCTTGACCCTTTCAATTTGTGGGGAGTGTTTCTTCTTATTCATCCCAGATATTCACAGATGAGAGTGTTCTGACTGTGGCATTGTTTCATTCTCATTAGCTGTTACTAAACTGACCCGACTATATTGGTGAGTGTCATCATAGCTGGCTCCGTTAAAAAAAAAAAGAAAGAAAGAAAGAAAAACAATACATACACATACACATTTGCATTTGTATATGTACACGTCATATAAGGGAGGTGTACAGAAGTTGTCTGGCTTTGATGATTCAAGATTTATGTAAAGGTTTGAGTGAAAGAAAATAGTCATTCCAAATTCTGGCAGAGAATCAAAGTACCTGAGAAGTTTTGTTTATTTAGTTAGATGAGGGGAGGACTAGGATTCTCATTCAGTCTTATTTAAAGCCCATTTTGGGTACCAGTGGTATGATGTTCTAGCATTTTTTGTGTATAATATGATAATGTCTATCAAGTTTTAAAGTATATGCAACAATCACACTGAATACTGGAGAAGAGCTAGAGAGAGTTAATGAAATATTGGATATAATAAGTAATGCTCCAGCAATGGAGAGAAAAGACTATTCAGCATAAAGATAACCCAAGTCCTTTAAGTGGGCAATCAACAAATGAATAGGAAATAGTTTTCAGAGAGTCAACTTATTAAAATGTCTCTGAAATGAAGAAAAGACTAAATTGATCCATTCAAAGAACTCTTAATGTACAAAAAACCAATTGGTTCAGAACTATACAAACTGAAACATATCCTAGGTAAGTTATTTAACTCGAAGTATATAAAAATAATTCTTCAGTCATCTGGCAAAAAATAAATATTACCCATGAGGAAAACATATTTAAATGATTTCATTCTTTTTCTCCATAGCAGTCTTCAGTGAAGTGTTATCTACAAAAAACTGAGGAATTAAAAGTGTCATGTAAGTTTATTGTATTCATGAAAGTTATGTTTCAATAGTAAAAGCTACAGAGAGCCTTTCTTAAAGATGAAAAGAAATATGGCACCCACACATCCCTCTGGAAAAAAGGGAGGAAAAGCACTGAAATCCAACTGAACATGTACTGTATCAAGAGAAAGAGTTTAACAGTGAAACACTGTGGTAAAATGGCTAAAGCAGAACCAAGACTAAATAACAACAACAACAACAACAACAACAACAAAAATGGTTGCAGATCAGAATGTCAGAATGGAAATGCCACTTATCCAGACAAACTAAAAATAATACAAGTATCAAAGATTGAAAAGTGAAGGGGAGATGACATGGATGAAAATGCAAGAATGCCAATCTGTTTTCTCATCAAAGAAAGATAATAAAAGATGTCCAGACTGGAAATGCATTTTTTAAATGCCATTATTGTTTGAATCTTAGTATTTCAAATACTCTTTCTCTTTTTCCCTGAAGTTTACAGGGATACTGTAGAATCACATATGCATTTTAATGAAATATCTATCAAAAAGAACTGATAATTTCTTCTATATCTTTGTTAAATTCTAATAATTGTAATTATTTGTAATGTTTAAAGTGTACGTTTGATGATCTCATTGTTTTAGAATTATTTCTATATTTTTATGGCTCTTTATATTTGTGCAACTATATTATCATTCTGAATAGGTTATACGTGTACCTATGTGTATATTTATATAATTACATATGTATATTTACACATACATATACATGCAGATGAAGAGAGACAGACAGCTATAGGTAATAACAGCATAGTGCTGTAAAATGCTCTCAGCAATGGCCCAGTCATGTACCTTGCATGAGAAATGTTCACTCTAAGGCTTTGTCAAGGAAGGTAGGACACTATCACATAGAACTGAGTTAGTAGCAATATAATTGGTCAATTTCTCTCTCTTCTATATTAGAAAGCATCTGGCTCTGCAGCTAGAATGTATGTCTTTTACCTGTGTCTCTACCAATTTCCCTTAGTTGTCTCTAGTAGAGTTTTTGAGTAAGACATCTGACCACATATCCACAAATGCTAGGGATGGGGGAGTCTCATCATTCTGGTCTCTCTGGACACTTGTGTTTAAGGATGGAAAGCTACTCCAGCTGGGGCAATGAGCCTCCTCACAGGAATTTGGATATTTTTATTATGCTCTTCCAGGTTTAGCCAGTCTAAAATTTGAATGAAATGCCACAAATTGTGAGGGACCACTTTCCACCATAACATCTGGGAAACCGAGGCTGGAGTGCAGTGAGACAGCAGACACAAGTGATGACATGGCATTTCAGTGTGTCTTCACTACTCCACTCTTGTTTTTCACTAACAGACATGTTTATTTTGTGTTTGACCACTTTGAAATATTTTTCCCTTTATGTTTTATTCCTTTGGATTCTATATATACTTACGTTCTCTTATAAATAAATTCATTTATTTAAGTCAGATAATTTTTCTGCTAGATTAATCCTTGTTGAAATATGAATTAAATTCCTCAGATTTTCATATGAAATATATCCCTGTAAAAATTACATTTGTTTCCCTTAAATTCATACAAATTAATAAAAAAGAGCAAACATCTTCAGAAACACAAACCTATAATAAATCTTTTATGTGGCATTTGAATTACTATGAAGGGATTTATAATGAAATATCCTTGTTCTTATAAAAGTTACATTTTGGTGAATGCATATACTCTTCCAGATTTGGGATACAGTTGAAAGTAAAATATTTGAGAAATAGAAGAATTCATTTGGGAGTAATCAATTTAATTATTCCATAAACAAAGAATTTTAAATGAAAAATTAAGCGATCTCTCAATATAATAAGACAATATCATGTATTTTGAGAAAGCAAGGTAAACTTGATAAAATAGAATAATAAAAAATATTTCATACACCTGTTTTAATGAGGTCACTTAATGAAGGAAATTATGCATCCAGGTTTCAGCTTTTATTGACACATAGGGTAAAGAGAAGCTGCTGAGAAAGCCTTATTTAGAGCTAACTAAACAAAAAGTAAATGTTCGATAAATACTTGTTGCATGGATGAATGAAAAGTTTCTATTCTCAAAGAGTTAACACCAGAAATAGGGGGAACATCACTATACTTTCAACCTTTCAAACTGTGTTGAAAAATGTAGACCAAATTAATTAATTCTTTCTTCAGCTATATATAAAATTTATAACATACAGTGGGGAAAGGACAGTCTGTTTAATAAATAGTGCTAGAAAACTGGATATCCATTTGTGGAAGAATGAAATTAGACCTTTATCTCTTACCATATTAAAAATCAAAGTGAAAATAAGGTAAAGACTTCAATGTGAGACCTGAAACTGTGATGGTATGGAAAGAAAACTTTGGGGAAATGCTTCAGGCCATTGTCTGGGTGTGTATTATTTCTTGAGTAATATCTCTTGAGCATAGGCAACCAAAGCAAAACTGTGAGAATGTTCTTCACAACTAAGGAACAATCAACAAAGAAAAGAGACAACCCGTAGAATGGGAGAAAATATTTTCAGTCTACCCATTTTACAAGGTATTAATAACCAGAATAATGAGGAGGTCCAACAACTCAATGGAAAAGGAAACCAAATAACTCAATTTAAAAATGGGCAAAATATTTGAATAGACATTTCTCAAAAGGAGGCATAAAAATGGGCAAAATATCTGAATAGACTTTTCTCAAAAGGAGGCATATAAATATCCGACAGATATATGAGAAAATGCTCAATATCATTAATCATCAGAGAAATACAAATCAAAACTATAATAAACTATTATAGTTAAAATGGCTTTTACCAAATGACAGGCAATAATGAGTGTTGGTAAGGATATGGAGAAAGGGGAACTCTCACATCCTGTTTGGGGGAATGTCAATTAGTGCAACCACTATGAAGAACAGTATGGAGTTCCCTCAAAAAACTAAAACTAGAACTATCATATGGCCCAGTAATGCCACTATTAAGTGTATATCCGGAAGAAGTGAAATCAACATATCAAAAAGGTATCTATACTCTCATGATGATTGTAGCACTATTCATAATAACCAAGATTTAGAACCAATCTACATGTTGAACAATGGATAAATAGATAAAGAAAATGTGGTACATACACAAAATGGAATATCATTTAGCCATAAACAAGAATGAAATCTTGTCATTTGCAACATTATGTTAAGTGAAGCCAAGAGTAGAAGGACAGATCTCACATGTTCTCATTTATATGTGGGTGGTAAATACTAACAATAATTGATCTCATGGAGAGGGTAGAATGATTATTACAAGAGGGTGGGAAGGGTAGAGGCTAAGGGAGAATCAAGGAAGAGGGTTAATGGGTGAAAAAATATAGTTAGGTAGGTAGAATTAACAATATTTGATAGTGCAACCAAATAACTATAGTCAATAATGTTAGGATACTTTAAAATAACTAAAAGAATGGGATTGAAATGTTCCTAACATTTCAAAACTTTTGGTGATGGATACCCCCATTACCACAACTTGAATAATACATATTTTATGCATGTATTGAAAGAGCACATATACAACTATTATGTACCCATAATAATTAAAAATAAAAAAGTATAGCTCAGAAAAAGCTGATGTCAAAGGTCAATTTTAGAGGATCTATTTATATTATTAAGTAAATCTTTTTTTGCCTTTTGACATTTAAAAAATTTTATTTAGTTGTGTAAATAAGAATAATAAGGCTCCAGTTTTTCATAATGTATTGTATTTTAAAAAAATGCTTCCAGGTCTGGCACGTTGGTGGCTCACATCTATAACCCGAGCACTTCGGAGGCTGAGGCGGGTGGATTGCCTGAGCTCATAGGCTCGATACCAGACTGAGCCAAAGTGAGACATTGTTTCTAAAAACAGCCAGGCGTTGTGGCAAGCATCTGTAGTCTCAGCTACTTGGGAGGCTGAGGCAAGAGAATTGCTTAAGTACAAGAGTTTGAGGTTGCTGTGAGTATGACATCACAGCACTCTAGTAAGGGTGACAAAGAGAGACTGTGTCTCAAAAAAAAAAATGCTTCCACTCATAATGTTTCCACAAAGCTTATTTCTATCATGCAATAATACTGTCAGTAATATTTTATTATTATTTTATTTCAGATTACTGAAAGGGTACACATGAATAGGTTACATTGTTTGCATGTGTTAGACAAGATCCACGATGTAGCTGAGTCCTTCACCCAGGAGTTGTGCTATATACACCTACAATTTGTCTGGTAGATAAGAGCATATCATACCCCCTTAATGTTATTTTTTATCTTTGCAACATAGATCCTTCCTGTTGTCTTCAGTATTGAGCCTCCCATGCTTATAAAGTGCCTAAGGATGCAGTAGATAAATACTTATTGGAGAGATGTTTATTATTCATCATACAAAAGGAAACTGTGCCCTTAGAGGTTAAGCTCTTGGCTAAATTTACACAGTTGTTGGGGCAATGTTGGATCTTTTAAATTCATATTTAGTGGTTTTCCATTTTTTTGACTGTAGGGATGTTAGAGATAAAATTAATCTAAAGCTTGGGTTTATTGGTTGGGTGTTGTAATCATTTTTGTCTTTTCTAGAGACGATATTTCTAAAACTTTTGAAAGAACAGAATTCCTTTAGCATTTTCCAATCCTGAAAATTCCAGTTTTTATACCCTTCATTTTGATTCCATACATTTCTGGACTACTATGGGAGCAATTTTGTATTTTTAAAATCTATATAGCTGATTTTGATTAGCAATCAGGTTTGGGGGAGCTGATCAGTCCTTTAATTCAATGCGTATACAGACAAATGATAAATACAATTTGCTATTACTTATTTAAGTGTTATTATCTGTTCACAAATTTTCTGTCTCTCTCTAACCAATTCCTGTGGTTAGAATATATTTCCCTGTCCTACTGATCTGGAAGATTCAGGTGCCTTGTACAATGATGTGTGGACAGCAGTGTATTAGTTGTGAGAGGAGACTTTAAGATCCATTGCAATTGTCCACTTGAGCACTTGTGCAGAGTACATACTGTGCCATGAGAAGACCTAACCTAAATGGCAGTCTAGAGTCAAACCCAGCCAGAACCACCTGGCCCATGGTCAACTCGCAGACAACTTATAGATCTGTGAGTAGGAAATAGATGAGTGCATTTATAAGCCACTGAGATTTTATTTCATTATTTATTATTATAGAAGCAATGCCTGAAAAAAAATCACTGCCTGTTGACTACTTCACTGCATTTTTGTAAAAAGATAAGTTAGGTAAGCAAATTGGAGAAGAAGAAGAGCCACTTGAGGTGGAAACAGACCCAAAGGTCACCACAGTCACATACACAAGGAAAATGGGAAATTGTAGTTCAATATCTCTTTCCTTACAAAAGTTCACAAAATATTTATAAAATGTTTCTCTATGAAATTTATGCATTTTATTAATTGATATATAAATATAAAAATATAAAATATAATATGAGATATGTTTGTTAATTCTTCCTATGTATGGTGACCTGTGTATGATAGGACAGCTTGTAGAATAGAACAAAAACAATGGTGAAATAACACATGCACTGTAAGTTGTGTTAGAAAGTGGCTAAAATTCCTCCAAATTTCTGTTCCTTCATTTCTAAAATTCTTTTTTGGTAAGTCTTACAAAAATTCAATTAGATAAAACATCTAAGTGGAATCTGATACAAATCAGGCCTCATAGGTTGTAGCTACTTTTACTTTTTGCATGAAATAATTATTGAAATAAAAAAAAAGCTGAAGAAGAAAGCAGGTTTCCAGAAATAAACTTCTTTAAAATATTTGAAATGAAAATGTTATAGTTAAAGGAGGCTTTCAATGTAGAATTAGACTAACTGCAATAAAAATGTTCTTTCTTAGCAAAAAAGTCCACATATTAGAATATTAGAATAGCTACTGCTTGATAAGAAACACAAAGTTCCTCAGAATTGTAATGAATATTCCAAATCATTATAACCTCAATAGACTGTGTCTAACATTAACTTTACATTTTATATGTAGGCTAAGCCAAAAGTTATGTTAGATAGTAGTGTAATAATACTGCATATACTTCCACAATCAGAATTCAATGCTCTGACTAGGCCAGATGGCAGACTTAGGTAGAGAATCTTACCAAGAATAAAGAATGAAGAATTTGAGAAATAAGATTTCCTGTTGAATAAACTGTATTATTAATTTTAATTTTTTTCATTAAAAATTAATTTTTTTGCATTTTCCTTTGATATCCTTTGTCACATTCCTAAGATGACAGTAAAGAATGCAAGCACTATAAACCCCCAAAGACAAAGAATAATACAAAAAAAAAAGAAATAAAAAGGAAATAACAGAAAAAGAGGCTGAGAAACTTTCACAAATTCTGGAAAAGGTAGCTCATACTGTCTTTGGATGAGGATAGAACATTTAGAAACACTGAGTGTTTCACTTACAATTTTATGTGGGATAGTTAGATTATATAGACATTTTTAATTGTCTGTGAAGAAGCTGAGTATGTCTGTTTTGTAAAAAAATAAGTGGAATTTAGTGAACATATTTATTTTGTTTTGTAACTGAGCCATTTCAACTCAGTACATTATTGCATAATCAATCTGCAAAGAAGTTGGAGTTATATCATTAGATATATTACTTCTTTTCACAATGAGAGGGAATCTTATTTGGTAATATTTTTCTAAAATTCTCTGTGCTATAATTGGGTTATAGCCTTAATATGAAAACTATAAATTAGCTTCATAGTAGGGCTGAGTACATTGGATACTTTTTCTTCCATTCTTGAAACACTTTGCTAAGAAGAATATGTTCCAGCTCTATCCATGTAAACATGAAAGAGGTAAAGTCTCCATCTTTCTTTAAGGCTGCATAATATTCCATAGTATACATGTACCACAATTTATTAATCCATTCATGGGTTGATGGGCACTTGGCTTCTTCCATGACTTAACAATTATGAATTGGGCTGCAATAAACATCCTGGTACAGATGTCTTTGTTATAATGTGATTTTTGTTCTTTTGGGTATATGCCTAGTAAAGGAATTATAGGGGAAAGGAACAAGAGAGGGAGGGGAGGGGGGAGGTTGGGTGGAGGGAGGGTAATTGGTTGGGCCTCACCTATGGTGTATATCTTAGAAGGGTACAGGTGAAACTTCCTAAATGCAGAATACAAATGTCTTGATACAATAACTATGAAAATGCCATGAAGGCTATGTTAAACATATTTTCATTTGATGAAAATATTTCACATTGTATATGAAATGAGCACATTGTACCCCTTGATTGCACTAATGTACACAGCTATGATTTAATTAAAAAAAATTGAAAATAAAATAAAATAAAATAAAATCTCTGTGAAGCTAAGTGTCCAAAGTTATAGCAATGTTAAAATGTATGCCTAATATATGTAATATAATAAATGAGGCAATTAATTTGGATTTGTTTCAACAGAATAAGCCATTTGATATTTCTATACTCTTTATGGCAAATTAGTTTTGATCATTGTAGATTATTATATTCTTTCTGAATCATTAAGAGCTATTACTGACGTGTATCAAACTGTGTTTTGAAGCATTGCCATTATGCTTATAATTTGTATATAAAAGTGAAGACACGAAGCTTGTCAAATATCCTTTTATTTCATATTGAGTAAAATGAAGCAAGTGCTTCAATGTTGAATTATTATAGCATAGAGAAATTAGTGGAAAAATGGATACTTGAAGAAAATGTTTCAATATTTGCAAGGGAACTGTGGTAAAGTTTACTGGTGCTTTTCATATGTCCTTATTCTGTCCTTCCTGATAACACAGGAAGAATCTGCTTCCCAGAATCCTTTGCAGTTATGCAAGGCCATGTGAATAATTATAGCCAGTGAGATGTGAGTGAAATTGATGGGTCTTATTTCTGGCGAAGGCCTTTATGAACAAACGTGCCAACTCCCTAATCTCTCTTCACTTTGACAGCCACTGTGGAGGCAAATTGTTGAAATGGTGGTATGCAAAAAGTAAGCAGCCTGAGTAACCATCTGGAGAAAAGCAGCTCTGGAAAGAGATTTGATTGACACCAGATTTTGTGTGAATGAGAAATAAACTTTTGCTGTTTAAGATGCTTTTGCTGCAACTAAATAAAACAGGTATATCTTATTGCACAAGATCTGTGTATAAATTTTAATTTTATTAAATCATACTTTAATGACATAGAGATATTATTCAAAGGAATCCCAAGGTAATTAATTATTCCTTTAATCAAAAAATTAGTTTAAATAAACATCACCTAATTTGCATGACTTTTAACTAATGCATGATATTATAAAATTATATGATTAAAAAGTTCAGAGGTTACGGGGCGAATTGTAGTCTTTATTATTTGAGTATATATGTGTGTGTATGAGAAAGAAGAGAGAGAATTTGTGTATGTAGGACAGAGTGTGAGGAGAAAGGTTAATGCTTATATGTTCTCATAGATTTTTAGCCATTAAATTAGGTAACATAATTAGTTACAGCAACTTGTAAGGTGAAAAGTCATAAAATATAAACAAATCAATAGCATGGTCATCATCATTATCATCACCATCAAAATCTTCCTTCAATTAACATCTCAGGGCTGACCACGCACTTCAGAGCATTCTACATATGTTATTCCAGTAGTGGAAATAATAAGATTGTAATTCAGCCACTCAACTAAATTTACTTGCTCTACATGGTACGAAACAACCTGTTTAACTGATTTGCATGTTAAAGGGAAATTCATTTCCTTGACAGAGTAAGTTGTTTGGCTTCATTTAGATATGATAGTTGCAAATCAATGTCTGAGCTCTACATGCCAACTTGAACTCTCTGATGCAGTGTCTATGTCCTGTCAGAGGGGATGCTCAAAGGGGTGGCAGTGGCTCTGTATACAGGCACAGGTTATGTGTGTGAGTGTGTGTGTCTTCCTCAAATTTTCTCGTCTAGCATTTTCTAGACCAGCATTTTACATACTGGTCTTATTAGACCTCCTTGTCTCATCAGGTTTATCTGACGTGACAGAAATTTCTGTTTTAGAGAATCAATATCATTTATATCCATGTCTGTTTTAGATAACATTAGTTCCTTTTCTTCAGGTACTTGCTTCGATTACAACCCCTCTCTTCTTAAGCTTCAACTTCATGCGCTCAACCAGTTTCTTTATAAAGTTCTCTGATCCCCGAACATCTTCCAATCCCCATACTGGTATGCTAATGGAATCTCTAATGAGATTTGTTCTCTCCTTTCTTTTCACTATTGGGGATATGTGAGCTTTATACAATGAGTTTAGAAGCTTTCCCTCTTTTTTGGTTCTCAAAAAGGCATGTGTAATACAGTAGTTAGTTGTTTCTTGAAGTCATGAAAGGAGTTGTATTTAAAATCAGATGGGCAAAGTCACCATCTTTCTTTAAGGCTGCATAATATTCCATCATCTCCCTGATACATTTGTTTAAAACTCATTTTAACAAATCATTTTTTAAAGCTTTACACTTAAGATATGTTTCTTGTATGTAAATTATACCTCATTTAAATATTTTAAAATGGGCTGCAGAAAGAGCTTAAATTTGGTAAGGAGAAATTGCAAAAAATGTAAATGCATATAAATCACATTAGAATTTCTAGGTTTGAATGAATGAAAGGGATTCAGTTTAGTAGAAGTGATGGAGAGGTGATTTCAGGTAAGGAGAGTTATCCTTGCAAAAACTAGAGAATCTCCCTAAGGATGGGAAAGGCCACCAGGTGCCTAAGGAAGACACAGGGTTGTGAGGAAGGGCTGAGATTATTTCCACGGCTGATAAAAGAATCATCGCAAATGCTTCTCAAAGCATCTCCTTTTGACCTACTTCTGCTGAGTTCTCATCTCTGGAAGGAGAATAATGGAATCTTATTTACTGATGAGTTCTTACCAGGTGATTGCTTTGCCCTGGAAAATTTTAAGGAGCCCTGACCTGGGGATGGTATGGTACTACCTGTTGTGTCAGTTAGGGGCACATTAGGGAGTCTCCATGGCCTTCTCACAATTCTCATCTCTGTCTTCTGAGAGAGTGATGAGAGGAAAGAGCTCAGAACTTATGCTTAAGAAGAATGACTCTGATATGCTGTGCCCTTCACTTCACCCACTTTCCTTTTAAGCAGATAGCATCTTGACTACTTTTCCCTGCTCTGAGGTCTCAAATTGGTGTAGATCAGCAGTTCCCAACCTGTGGGTTGCTACCCCTTTGGGGGTCGAACAACCATTTCACAGGGCTCACCTGAGACCATCGGAAAACACATATTTCTGATGGTGTTAGGAACCGAGACACCTCTCTTCTATCCAAAAATAATTTTATGGTTAGAGGTCACCACAACATGAGGAACTTTATTAAAGGGTCTCAGCATTAGGAAGGTTGAGAACCACTGGTGTAAATGATGCCAGGGCTCTACTTCCCCTTTTTTGTGCATTCCTATTTCCAGTAGATGAGGATTCAGCTCAAAAGGAATTCTTTTATTACTATAAAGCCTATCTGATGTATCAACTTGTAGACAAAGAAGATGACTAAGAATAGCAGGATCACCAGTGGCCTCATCCTATACTTTTGGGAGCTTGACAGCATCCTGTCAAGGATGAGATTGGCCTGTGGGAGTCAAGGAATGAAATGCCAGGATTCACCAGAGTTTTTGCTTTCTTTTTCAACATGGACTTCATTTGTATACCAAGGAAAATGCTCCCATTCACGTAAGATATACATACCTCTCTCTGTGCTTTTTTTCTCTTTCTTCATTGTGAAAAATTCCTCTCTCTTTTCAAAATTTTTATTTCAATAGATTTGGGGGGTATAAATGGTTTGTTTTGTTGTTAATACATAGATGAATTATATAATACTGAAATCAGAGTTTTCAGTGTACCTGTCACCAGAATTGTGTACATCTTCCCAATAGGTAGATTTTATCCTTCACTATCCTCCCACCCTCTCCCCTTCTTAGTTTTCAGTGTCTCTTATACCAGTTCAAAACCATATATACTCCTTATTTAGCTCCCACTTATAAGTGGGAATATGTGCTATTTCTTTATCCATTCATGAGATACTTCACTTAGGATAATGGTCTTCAATTCTATCCAAGTTGCTGCAAAAGACATTATTTAATTCCTTTTTATGGCTAAGGAGTACGCCATGTTATATGTATACCATATTAGGTTGATTCCACATCTTTGCAATTGTGAACTGTGCTGTGATAAACATTCAGGTCAAACAAGGACCTCAATCCTACAACTGCTAAAAACTGAATTCTGCCCTCCAGCTCCATGTGAGCATAGGGGAGGAACCCAACCTCAAGATGAGGATACAGCTTTGTGAAACCCTGAATAGAGAACCCATCCACACTATGCCTGAATTTATGACTAAGGAGCAGTAAACAAATAAATGACCATTGTTTAAAGCCAAAAAAAAATTTCAGGTGCAAGTATATTTTTTAAAAAATGACTTCCTTTCCCTTTTTTTAAATTTCAGATTGATATGAGGATAAAAATGTTTAGGTTACACTGTTTTCATTTCTAAGGTAAAATTCAAGTTGCAGTTGAGCCTTTCACCCAGGGGATGTGCTGAACACCCTCACATTGTGCACATTAGGTGAGATCCCACCAATCACTCTCCCTCCTGCCCCTTCCCTTTTCTTTCATTTCTCTTCCCCTTCTCTAGACTACACTTGTATTTTTCTTTTATGTGAGCTTGTAGTTGTTTATATATTGGTTTCATGTTAGCATTGAGTACATTGGATACTTTTTTTCCCCATTCTTATGATACTTTACTGAGAAGAATTTGTTTCAACTCCATCCAGGTAAACACAAAAGATGTAAAGTCTCCATCTTTTCTTATGGATGGCTGAACACAATGGTATGCAATGGTATACAATCACCACAATTGGTTAATCCATTCGTGGGTTGATGAGCACTTGGATTGATTCTACATCTTGGCAATTGGGAATTGACCTGTGATAAATATTCTAGTGCAAATGTCCTTGTGGTAAAATGATATTTTTTCTTCTGGGTAGATACCAAGTAATGGGATTAAGAGCTCGAATGGAAGGTCAACTTTTAGTTCTTTGAGAATTCTCCATACTTTTTTCCATAGAGGATGCATTAGTTTGCAACGCCAGCAGCAGTGTAAAAGTGGTCCTTTCTCTCCACATCCACACCAGCATCTGAAGATTCAAGATTTTGTGGTGTGGGCTAATCTCACTAGATTTAGGTCTCAGAGTGGTTTTGATTTGCATATTTCTAATCCTTAGGGACAATGAGCATTTTTTCATGTGTTTGTTGACCATTTGTCTATCATCTTTGGAGAAGTTTCTGTTCAAATCTCTTGCCCCCTTATAAATGGAGTTGTTTGCTCTTTTTGGTTAATTATTTGAGTTATCTGTAGATTCTAGTTATCAGCCCTGCATCAGTTTTATAGCATGTGAATATCTTCTCTCATTCTGAAGACTGTCTGTTTGCTTTAGTTGTAGTACTCTTACCTGTGTAGAATCTTTTTAGCTTGATCATGTCCCATTCATCTGTTTTTGGTGTTGCTACAATTGCCAAGGGTGTCTTCATCATAAAATCTTTTCCCAGGTCAATTTCATCAAGAGTTTTCTTTATACTTTCTTCCATAATTTTATTGTTTCATGTTTTAAATTGAAATCATTTATCCAGGAAGAGTCAATTTTCTGGATTGAAAAAATTGGTGGGGAGTCTCAACTCTCTCACTGGTGAGAGGTGTGGGTCCAATTTCAGTCTTCTACACATGGCTAACCAGTTCTCCCAGCACCATTTATTAACAGGAGATTCTTTCCCACAATACATGCTTTTGTTTGGTTTATCAAAGATCAGAAGGTGATGAGTGGCTGGGTTTATCTGTTCATTCTCTATTCTATTCCATAGACCTGTTTCTCTATTTTTGTGCCAGTACCATGCTGTTTTGATCACTATAGACTTGTAGTATAGCCTAAAGTCTGATAACTTGATACCTCCAGATTTGTTTTTATTTCTTAAAATTATATTGGCTATTCAGGCTTTTTTCTCATTCCATACGAAATGAAGTACTATTTTTTTTACTTTGTTCTTCAAAGTATGATGATGGTGTTTTGATGGGGATTGTGTTAAATCTGTAGATCACTTTGGGTATTATGGACACTTTAACAATGTTGGTTCTTCTCAGCCACATCATGGTATGTTCTTCCATTTGTTAACATCTGCTTTTTCTTTTCTCAGGGTTTCATAGTTCTCTTTTTAGAGATCCTTCACATCCTTTTTAAAATATATTCCTAGGTATTTCATTTTCTTTGGAGGTACTGTGAAGAGTATTGTGTCTGTAATTTGATTCTCAGTTTGACTATTTTTGGCATATATGAAGGCTACTGATTTGTGGACACTGATTTTGTAACCTGCATCCTTTTCTGACAAGAACCCTTAAGAAAATAGGCATGGGTGGGACATTTCTTAAAATGATAGAGGCCATTTATAACAAACCCACAGCCAATATACTGAATGGAGTAAAACTGAAAGCATTTACACTTAGAACTGGAACCAGACAAGGATGACCACTATTGCCACTGCTATTCAACATAGGGCTTGAAGTCCTAGCCAATGTAATCAGGCAAGAAAAGGCAATCAAGTATATCAAATGGAGACAGAGAAGATCAAATTTTCACCCTTCACAGATGACATGCTGTTACACCAGGAAAATTCTAGATATTTAACTACAAAGCTCTTAGAAGTGATTAAGAAATATAGTAACATCTCTGCATCTGTTCCTTTGGGTAGATACCCAGTAGTGGGATTGCTGGATTGAAAGGTAGTTCTACTTTTCATTCTTTGAGGAATCCCCATACTG
>CAUYRH010100286.1:0-15339 GCA_963574655.1 Perodicticus potto | reverse complement strand
AAAAAAAAAAAAAAAAAAAAAAAAAAATTGTATGAGAAGATAACAAAGTTAAGTTCTTAATTCTGTGAAAGGGAAAACGAGTAAATGAGTATAAGCAAAGATGAAGCAGCAATACAAGACTAGTTAGCTCATCCAAAGCCCCTTTAACTTGATTTATAGCAAGTTCACCTGCCGTCACTTGTTCTCTGTCCTACTTTTATTCATTATGATCTCAGGCCAGGGGGAAACCATGGTACAACAACATGCTTGTAAGTATGTTGTGCACTTAGCTTAACTGGAACTGAGCATCTTTTAATGCTTCCAGCTATGAAAACTTTCTCTTCAGCCTGTGGCTGTTATTGCTAAGTAGGCTTGCTATCTGTCTCCAGTCTTCTAGGGAAAAACAGACCACTGGGGGACATACTGTATTAATGAGACATGCCAAAAAAGAATGAATGAATTTAAGTAAAACAAAGAGATCAGAATAAAAAAATAAATACCATCATGCATCACTTAATGACAGTTCTGAGAAGTCCATTGTTGGGTAACTTGGCCATTGTGTGGACATCATGGTGTGGACTTACATGAACCTAAATAGTGCAGCCTACTGCACACCTATGCTCTATAGTGTGGGTTTTTGCTCCTGGGTTACAAACCTGGACAGTATGTTACTGTACTGAATACTGTAGGCAATTATAACATAGTGATAAGTGTTTGTGTACCTAAATATATCTAAACAAAAAAAGATACAGTAAAAATATTATATTATAATCCTATAAGACCATGGCTGAACAGGCCAACTATCTGTGACAGAAATGTGGTTTTACAATGCATGGCTGAGTATATATTTATATGAAACTATGAATTATAATAAACAGATATAAAATAATTATTAGATGAAAAATGTTCAATATTACTACTGAACAAAAATGTAAACTAAGAGTATGCATATCATATGCAGGTTATTTTCAATAATTTTTAATAATTATACTACTCATTTATTATGAAGGTACAGTGAATGAACAACTCTAATGAAATTTTGCAACGTTTCTGAAAAGCTATTCGAACCATATTTATCAACAATTTTATAATTGTCACTTTTTCAGAAAATTTTAGAATTTTTTTAATTCAAATTTTTTGTCCAAATGTTTTGTGTATTTAAAAATAATTTAAAATGCACATGTAAATGTATTTACATAGATTATCATCACATTATTTATAATTTAGAAATGATAGGGGAATTATTTAATGAATTATTATGCATTCATAATATTGAGTATCGTGTTGTTACATGTATTATTTATCAAGAATTTTTTTTATTATGTAGAATCAAGATAATAAAATATTAAGGGTGTAAAGGGCTAAAAGTAATATGTATTCTGTGACCTAGCTATGTAAAATTATGTACGCAGATATTTGGAACAAATGCTTTAATGTGAGATATCAACTAAATGAAATCAATGAACTATAAAAAATGATCTTTAGTGAACAACTGGAAAGCTGGCATACATAATGTATGAAATAGTTTGACCTTTCCTGACCTATATTATTCTTTCAACAGGCATGCATCCAGATAATTTATACTAAATTCTTTAAAATGGAAAATGGGTAAATGAGTAGAAGCAAAGATGAAGAAGCAATGCATAACTAGTTGGCTCATTCAAAGTCATGACACACCTACATTTGCCCTTAAGTCACTTTTATCTTGAAATATCTAACTGTTTTGCACTATAAATAAGATTATGTAGCAAAATGACTTTTCTCTTTGGCAAAACAGATCTGAATAAGTGACATCTTGTGAAAAGCAGGGAGATATCTATAGTTTTTATAGCACCACCTTCTCTCAAACAAGCCCTGGTTATTATTTTTAAGTTCTGCTACCTTGTCGCTTGCCCTTCATCCCTGCCTGCCACTTCTACTCTGGCTCCAGATCCCTGTGAGATGTGTAGCATCTCTTGGGGACACCATTGCCCATGACTCATACTGATGTCAGTCAAGAAATTGATATTGGTGAACTCCAAGTGAATCATCATGTTGGTGCTCAGAGGAGTTAGATTCTTTTCCGAGGGAAAGAAGAGCCCCCTTCCTATCTCTGTGCCACATTTTGCAAATATACACAAACACACACATACCCACTCACAAAGCATATGTCTGTGTCTTCATTGGAATTCAAAACCACTTGAAAAGATCAAGTGAAGGACCAAACTCTTCCCATATAATTTATTCTTCTCCCTTCCTTCCTTCTAGCCACTTTCATTACCTACCAATAATTCAACGTTTCCAAATCCTAATTTTCTTCTTCCTCTGCAGGTACAATCTACTGATAGAACGCTAAAGTGGTTGAGTACTTCTGTGCATGCGAGGACATACAGTGGTAAAGGAGGCGGTGATGGAGTGATTTGCTATTGAATTGAGCAACAAATAGACAACACTGTCTTATTATAGTATAAGGCAGTGATAAGTCAAGGGGGACCCTATAGTAATTAACATTCTAGATTGATGAAGGAAAATTTCTGGATTAAATGGCTATGCACCTGGAGAAAAGAATAAGTCACCATTTTTTATTGAAAGTTGTATTTGGCATGGGACTAAAGCATGGTAGATAATATCATTTGTAGGAACCATCCTAAATTCTAGTACTGTCAATAAGCAAACATCTGTTTTTCCTAATCAAGAAAAAAATACAGAATGATCACTGATGGTATTAAGTTGATTTAAAATTCTTTCATTGAGTTAATCAACCTTAAGAATTGTCCAAGGACTTATATCCTTATAATAATTAACACTTTTTGGTGCTATTCATTTAGTCAATTATCTTTGGGGATTAAGATAAAAATATAATCAGGTAGGAAAAAATAGATAAGTTTTGGAAATATGGCATTTAAGTCTAAATCTTTAAAACCTTTGCCTGTTGAAAAATACTTTTCGTTCCTTTCTGTTTTTATAAAAGGCCAACACAAACTATGCTTTCTTTTCTACTTCCTGGAGGAAGACAAATAACATTGACAAGATCTTTGCCTATTTTCACTTACTTTCACGCCACATTATGGCTATTGCCTTCTAAGAGAAACCAATCAAGAGGTTAGAGACTTTGTGAATACATGAAAGAACAAGCTTTTCACTCTCAAGAAAGGACTCCCTTAACACAGGCATGATTTACTCTCCATTTATGGCAATAGATGCATGAATGCGTTGTACAGATATTAATGTACATTAAGGCATAAATCACAGATACACAGGGCCTGAGGGGGGGGAGGAAAGTTTGCTATTTTAGAAAAACAGGGAGCTTTGGATGCTGGTTGTAAAACTTGGCCCTGACAAGGTTAGCATAGCTAATTCTGTCAAGGCTTTGTGACGTTTGACATGACTACATTCATATGAATGCTGCAAAGGTCGAACTGTGCACTGTTTACCACTGGGGAGTTTAACACAACCAATTTGGACCAATTCTGTCAGAAGAACATGTAAGTTACCTAGAAGTATAGTCTCTAGAAAGAATTTTATGAGGCTTGGGAATAGGGAACGAGAGAGTGCTAATGTGTCAAACTATTTCTTTCTCTGAGTCAAACTTGGGCATCACTACTTTTGAAAAGTACAGCTTTGACATTCACAAGAAAAAACTGATATGGAGAAGAGTTAACCAGGGACATAAAAAAACAAAACCGAAAGGCCATCAATGACTTGAGAGTGGTTTTCTGTCCATTTGCAGCACTGAAACTTTCCAGCTTTTCTCTTGAGGCCCAGTGGATTGTTGGGCCCTGTGTCCCATGGGAATAAATGAAAAATGTCTCTCTATGATAATTTGGAAATCACTATTTGTGAGGGAAGAGTAGCCACACAGTCTCTGATGAATGACTGCAGTCACAGTGGCCCATGCCAGCAAAGAAGTTAAATGCAAGGAAACAAACATAGCCATGATTCTTAGATGGAAATACCGGTAATTTCAACAACTAATCCTAGTACAACCGATTTTTCTACCCCTCCCTAGAATGAATAGGATATAAAAAAATAAGCTTTTCTTAGGATGTGTGTTGACTTTTCCGATGAGATAAAATAGGTTTACTAATTTATGACAAGCAATAATGAATTATAACCTGCGCTGAAAACTTCACTGAAGAGCAAGGATCCCTGGTGCTACATTATGAGGCGTAATTAAAAGGGTGGAGTTAGTCACTGTCGCTCTCCTCCCACTGGACCAACACAAAGATTTTTGTTTTTCTTTTCTGAATAAGAGTGGATTTTGATTTTATATTTAGTGGCTTGGCAACAACTCTGACGTTGAAGAGACATGGATGAAATATCAAATGTCTTTTTTTGACCTACTTTGACATGGGATAAGAAAAACAACAGTTTGAAAATTTAAATACAGTGATTTTTCAAAATAACTAGAGAATATTACTCGCTGGTTTAGGAACTAAAAGTCTCCTGTTCATTTTAAAATCTATATTGAATTATGAAGTGTTCTTTACCAACTCTCTGTAACATCAGTTTAATAAATAAATATTAGTGTTTTTCCAATGATACTGTTTTAAAGAATTTCATGGACCAAAATATTATCCCAGAAGTCACTATTGTGTCTTTGGTGTTGTTCTTCCCTGGATAAGATTGAGCCCGCCACCATGCCCAGCCATTTTTTGGTTGCAGCTGTCATTGTAGTTTGGTGGGCTTAGGCTGAATTCAAACCCGCCCAGCTCAGGTGTACGTGGCTGGCGCCTTAGCTCATTGAGCCACAGGCGCAGAGTCATAATCAAAAATTTTTAACAAAAGAAAAGTCCAGAACCAGACTTTTTCCATTGGTAAATTTTACCAAACTTTTAAATAATTAAAACAAATTCTTGTCAAATGTTTTTTAAAAATACAATAAGAGAAGATACTTCCTAACTTCTTCCTTACTCATAATAAGAGGCCAATACAACTTTGATACCAAAACCAAGACCAGTGCAAGAAAAGGAAACTAAAGACTTATATCCGTAAAGAATATAGATGTAAAAATCATCAATAAAACACTAGTAAACTGAATCTGGCAATATATCAGAAAGATTATACACCATCACTAAATGAGATTTATCCCAGAAGTGCAAGGGTGGGTCAATATAGAAAAATTGATAAATGTAATACACCACCTAAATAGTATAAAGGGGAAAAAAATGATCATCTCTATCTGCTATAGGGAAAGTATTTGAGACATTTTAACGGAAAAATAACTGACAATACCCAAGGAACATAGGAAACATTTTGAACCTGATAAAGAGAATTTCCTAAAGCTAACAGCATTTCAAAGATGAAACACTACTTTCCTTTATAATCATAAATAAGACAAAGATTTCCCCTCTGACCACTTATATTTATTATTTTCTTACAATTTCCCTGAATTTGTTAACCAGAGTAATTAGGAAAGAAAAAAATGGGGGGAGCATTCAGGCTGGAATTGAAATGAAACTTATCTCTGATCACAAATATGACATAAAGTTATATGTGGAAAATAGTAAAGAATCTACACAAAAATTATCAGAGCTAATCAGCAATTTCATGAAATTTACATGATACAAGATCAGTATAAAACAATCAGCAACATTTCTATATAGTAGCAATGAACAACCTAAAAGGAAATTAAGAAAATGGTTTAAAAACTTATAATGACAACAACAAGAATAAAATAGGAATGAATTTAACCAAAGAGGTATAAGATTTGTACACTGAAAAATGTAAAATATAGCTGAGAGAAATTAAGAAGGGCTAAAATATTAAAAGGCATCCTGTAATTAAAGATTAGAAGACTTAATATTCTTTAAATGTCAATATGCTCCAGAAAAATCTAGATTTAATGAAATGTCAATTGAAGTATTGATAATATTTTTTTCAGAAATGCAAAAACTTGTGCTAAGATTCATATATAATTGGGAGATGTCCTGCATGAACAAAAAATCTTGATAAATAAGATTTATAAGTCCTCAAATTTGGAGGACTCTCATACCATGACTTTAAAATTTTCTATAAAGGTACAAAACTCACTGTGGTACTGTAAATACCTGGTTCTAAAAATAGAACTTTAGATTAGTGAAATAGAATTAATATCCCAGAAATAAACTGATATAATATATATGCTCAATTGATTAATGACAAAGGGCTAAGACCATTCAATGGAGGAATAACATTCTCACCAACAAAAGCTGCTGAGTCATGTGAATATTCACATGCAAATTATACCATATACAATAATTAGCTCCAAATAGATGAAAGACCTAAATATTAGAGCAAAAACTATAAAGCTTTTGGGAGGAAACATAGGCATAAACTTCATAATCTTGCATTTTGCAATAATTTCTTAGATATAAAACCATAAACACAAACAACAAAAGAAAGAATAAATTTTAAAAGCTTAAAACGTTTTAAGTATCAAAGAACCCTATTAAAAGAGCAAAAAGATAACCCACAGGATGGAAGAAATAGCTGCAAATCTGATTTCAGATAAAGGTCTAGGATCTACACATTTCCATGTAAAGAATCAGAAAGTAAATGGCCAGAGTCTCCTCAACACCAATGTAAGATCTAGAAAATAATTGAGCCATGCCTTTAAAATTCTGAAGGCAAATTCTTTCCAGCCTAGAATTTTAAATGTATTCAAAATACCAATCAAATAAGAGGACAGAATAAGTATAATTTTCCGACACGCCAAGAGAAAGAAAATTTACTTTCCTCACATCCTTTCTCAGGAAGCTAGTGAAGAGTAATTAAGGAAAAGAAAAGGCCTATGATTCCTGAAAATAAACAACTTCACAAAAAAGAAATGAGAAGGGAATCCCTGGGTGATATAAAGGGATGTCTGAAACAACAGCTGTGCACCAAGATAAACTGGAGAAGAAGGAAGACAGTTTCCTTAGTGAGATGAAATGGGTAGATTGTTAAAGATACTGAGCGTAACACAAATGGGAAGAGTTGCCATTTGGACTACAAGTAGACAGCACACTAAGCAGAAAAAAGGCATTAACTCCAGAGAAAATAAATTGTGCAGGAAAGGAAAGCTGTATCAGAAAATATGATATGGCCCTGCCACAAATATTAATTACATAGTAACAATAAAGCAAATACTGAATGCTGATTCCAGCCACAATTATACACACATAACACATAAGATTTGGGAATTTGACTGATTTGGGGAAAGGATAAAGAGTTTCTTACTTTTTTATGAGAAATCCACATGCAATACCTAAAACTTAAAAAGAAAAATATTAGCCATACAAGCATGTTATTTAGAGATGTAGAACTAAATCTCTGGGGTCTTTTTGCAGCTTCAATTAAATCTAAACAAATCATAGAAGATAAATCAACAGATTAAATCCTTTGTTAAAATATAATCTCTAGGCCTCTACCAATGACTCTTGTGAACAAAAGTTCTTTGAAAAGGAATTTATAAGAGAGGGATTTTATTCCAGGAACAGTTTGCACACCAGGCAGACACAGCCTCAGGTGTAAAAGGAAGGTGAGAATTTTCCAAAGCACAAGGAAAAAGTTGGTTTTATGGCAAAAGTGCCCACCCAGTTTTATGCAAATGAAGAATTGAAACTTGCTTAGTTCTGGTTGGTCAATACGGCTGACCCTTGATGGGCTGATTGGATCAAGGGCACTGAGAACTCAGAGCTTTGTGTTACGGTTGGAAAATGGCTGCTTAGGTCAGTTTTGTATTTAGCCTCAGTTGCTCAAACTCCATTTCCAAGGCTTAGCTATTTCAGGTTTATACTTCTTTATCTTTTCTATATAATTACAGCACCTAGTTATTGGACTCCCTCATCCCTTTTTTAATTTTCTCTGTGATATATTCATCATTATACAGGGTGGCCATAAAATTGGCATGCAATTTTAAGTTGCACACGGTATTAAAGTGTACACCTCCTTTATGGCCACCCTATATAAATAAAACAAGTAACTGATTAAGACATGCTATTTGTTATATAAAACTATTTTAGCTATTAATAATGCCAATGGTATTGTGGCTTTCTATTGTTTTGAAATTTAAAATAAATTATTTCATGGTTCAGCATATCTAATTGTTCCATTGCATTCTTCTTCAGTATGTAAGAGTCAAGAATTATTTCACTTGATCATGTGTTTCAATATGTTGAGAGTCAAATGTAGAAATTTATTTAAATCATTATTAAAATAAAATAATTAGACAAAATGTAAAAGCATTGTTATGACACTTTATTTCTTTTTTTAACAATTCAGAAGTTACACAGAGTAACTTAAAAATCATTTTGGGGTGGCATCTGTGGCTCAAAGCAGTAGGGCGCAGGCCCCATATGCTGGAGGTGGCGGGTTCAAACCCAGCCCCGGCAAAAAAAAAAAAAAAAAAAAAAATCATTTTGAAAATGTTCATAGGCTTCCTCCACCTGGAAATATCTCATGTTAGCTCTTTCAAAATGACTCACCTGGGGGGTGTGTGCTTTCATTTTTTTTTAACTCTGAAATGTGGCCCTTAGAATTCATTTTTATTTTTCTTCTCACTTTTGTCTACTTTCCAGGCTCAAGGGACTTCCTTCCTTTATTCCACCCCTCTCCTTCCCTTTTCCTAGTGTCTGGGGTGGGGGAAACACATTTTTCCTCTCTCTGTTCTTCCTGAAACCCCCTCAGGACATACGGGTTACAGGACTCCCTTCCTGAGTACCCACCTAATTTCGCATAAAAATTATGTTCTTTTGCCCTTTTTTTCACTAAAATGTAAATTGTATAAACTAAAGAAAATGGCTGTCTTCCATTCCTAATCCTCTGCATAGTAGGGATCGAAAGTTTTTGAGTATTAAATAACATAAGTAAATATTTTATGAAGAGGGACTATTTTATTTGAATAGTCCAACAATATTCGAAATATTTTTACCTTCCCTTTCCACACACCCTGCAATGGCATGGGATGGGGGTGAGTGGGAGGAAAGAAGAGAGTCCTTACAGCAAACCTTAGGTAGATGCCCGAACTAAAACAGCAGAGTTCATGATGTCCCTCGGGCCAGGCCAATAAAGTTGGCGTCTGAAGTCCAGTTGGGAGCACTTTCTATCCTTCCCTTCCTGGTACTGGCCGGATACTCACTCTCCACGAATACCTCCCCTAATTTGCCCCACTACCTCCCAATATTCAACACATCCCTTACAAGGAAAAGGAAACAGAGAATTCCCTTATAACAAATTCCTTAGGGACTTCTGGGAACAGTCCGACTATAATCCTGAAACTCTCAACATCAGACCATGTCGTTTATCCTGACCCAGGAAACTCTTTACAATGGAAATCCTCCTAGAATAAGTATATTTATGACTTTCTTTCAATAACCACGATTAAGGAGAAACCCTGAGTTTTATGATTTCTCATTTTCATTAAGATAGTCACTTAAGTGTCACTATGCGACAGCACGTCTAGAATTGTCACACAGCCTCACACATTTTCCCTTCAGTAAATTGGGATTGAAGTTCCGGAGAGCAGATTCATTTGAGATGATTCCTGGCTGAGACTCTCTGGCACACTGGCAGGGCTACAGGTCTCCCTGTAATGATGCCAGCATTTGTCCGTTTACTTTTGAAAGATCGAATGCTCTCTACGTTTTTGTGAATAAATAGCTCGTGTTAATTATAATGTGGCACAGCATCACAGCTATACATCTTTGTATGTGTCAGTTCAGTTTATAGTTTATTTGATTGCAGTATTAACACTAATCACGCATGATCAGCTGAATTTATTGCTCAAATTATGACAGTCTTACTGGGCCTAAGAAAGACAGTATCTGCAACCATCTTTACGTTTTGGTGTTTCTTTTTAGTCAATTTCTTGAATCTTTGAGTTGGAAAATGGAGAGCAGGGAAGTAAAGCTGGGAGAATGATATCAGAACAAGAGAAAACAACGTACTCAAAGGCAGAGAGATGTGAAATGGCTTAGCCTGGTCAGGTGCTTGCTGTGAGCGTGGAAGAGCAGAGGTGCCGCGTTTGTGAAATGAAAAATGATGCTGGAAAAAGCCCTGGGAACGGAAATTTAGCTTTCACCTTTGGGTCAATAAGATGCTACTGAAGCATTTATATGATCAGATCATTTCAATGTGACGCAATTTTGTCTCCATTTTGCTGTATATAATAAGAAATAATTATTTTTATTGCTACGCAATACTCTTAATTTTAACTGCACTGGGCTCCATGATATTTCTACCCAGTGATGTATCTGTTTTCCTTTGATTGATACTGATTTTTATCATTTGTTCATATTTTGGACAGCATAACAATTTTAAATATTACATTTCAAATATTCATATTTTTCTCTTATAAAAAATTCTCAGAAGTGGATTTCTTATTCAAAATGAAAAACTATTTTTATGGCTTTTATCTGTACTGTTTCACAACTTGTAATTTTTACCAGCCAAGCCCCCTATGACCAACTATAAACTCTGTGTTTAGGATAATGTATATTACTTTAAGAGGCATACAATTAGTGTGAGAGAATTTTTGGAGACTCTTTTGGCTTCATGACATTTATTGTTTCATGGTCAGACCACACTTATAGTGCATTTTACAAGGGTACACGTCAAATCTACTAAGTGTAGAGGGTAAATGTCATAACAGAATAATTAAGAAAGTGCAGTGAAGGCTATGCTAACCAGTTTGTTGTAAGTATTTCAAATTGTGTATAAAACTAGCACATTATACCCCATAAATGCCTTAATGTACACAGCTGTGATTTAATAATAATAAAAAAAGAATAAAAAGAGTTATCCTAGAAAAGATTTGGAGGAAAACAGAGTAAATAATTGAGGTTACTAGATCTAACATAAACAGACATCCAATTAAAACTGAATTTCAGATAAGCAATAATATTTTTGAGTATAAATATAGTCCATACAATATTCCATATGTAGGGAAAAAACTATGTCAGTGACTGTAGCTTTAATTTTGGTAGAAAATGATAATTTCCAATGTTATTGATTTATGATTATGATTATATGTTTATGATCATGTACATGATGCATTGTCTTATCCATACTGTTATGTTTTTGCAGCTAGTATATAAATGATGAAAAAATTAAGTAAGGGGATTTTTAGGGAGGGAAAATTATTATATATAATATTATATTGCTGGATGCATCCCATAATTTATAGCTGCTTTTCTTGTGACTTAATTTATGCTCAATTTTGTGAACATGTTGCGTATATAATTGGCAATTTAAAATAAAATGGAGTTTTATTTCATGGTTTTTGTATACATCAACAAGATGTGTTGATAAATTATGATAATTGTCCTCTGTCTCTGCTTATTTTTGTATTCATCCGCTATGTTATGAAGTCAGGTGAACTGTAACTTACTGTTAGTGTGTTTCTACCCATCTCATCTTACATTTCCCAAAATTTTTGTGTTAAATTATTTACACTTCGTTATTGGGTACAAAGATATTAAGTCTTCACTGTGGCTTATACGATACCACATTATAAAATTCACTTTTTTATTAAGTTAGCACTAATTCTGCCTACTTGATATCAAATGCACCACTGTTCTTTTTGTTTTTTATATTTGCCTGGGATGTCTTCGACCTTTTTTTTTTTTTTTTCCACATGGTCTTGGCCGTCTTCTTAGCATTTCTTCCAGAAAATAGCTAATAACTTGTATTTACTTAGTAATAAAATTGAATGTTTATTTAAATAGCTATGTTTAGTCTGTTTTTATTTAATGGAAAAGTATAACTGGTTTTGTCAACTTTTTTTGTTTTTAAAAAATTAATCTTCAATCACAGTATATAGAACCTTTGTTTTTTGTATGTGTACCATCACATATTGAATGAAGAATAAAATTTGTGTTAGCTTTCAAAATAGAAAAGTAAGCTTTAAGAAATAGGAAAAAACACATTTCCAAACATAAAATTGTTCTCTGAAAAAGAAATTCCACTTCTATAAAGTTCAATTAGAAGACTACTTTCCTGAGTTATCTTACATGTCTCTATTCTTATAACATTTTACACAGCCAGTATTCACTCCAAACAACTTGTTCTACTTGGCCGTAAGTTAGTCACAACTTAACTGAGAATTAGCCATTCACAGCTTGTGGTGGAGGAACTGCAGAGGCTCTTTTCCTCCTTATACACAACCAAAATATCCTTTTGCTAAAAATTGCATGTGAAAGTGTTTAATCAAAACTTTTTAGTTTTCGTTTCACAAATTTTTGTCTTCAGCATGACTCTGCCCCTAACCTTTTAAAAATATATTCCATGTTTAACTTTGAAGTTTCTTCAGAGACTGTCTTCTCTGTTCTGTATCAACTAAAAGATTCAAACTTTTAGTTCCTTCATATATCCTGGTTTATTTCACCAGACCAAAGTTATAAATGAAATTTTAGGGCTTTAAATATATGTTATAAATATTTATAAATGCAAAGAACAGCTGATTTTATTTTTATAAGAAGATGGTAGATGAGTGCAGCTCAGCTGAATGGAGAACATCTTTTGATTGAATTATTCATATAACTTATTTAAATCTTTGGCTTCTCCTTCAATTAACAAGTATAGACATGGACTTATACATGGTTTAATAATAAAAATTATAACTTAAGATTTCATGTTATAGCAAATTTCACTGAGATTGTCATCATTTTAAATTGAGAATGCAACAATTACCCTGAACATTTTATGGCAAGCAGAAATAGTAGTTCTTCTGCACAAATCTCAGTGCATATTTTTTTTCTGTCAGCTCTTTGAAAGGTTAGATATTACTTTCAGAATTCATTCTCCTAGAATAGAAATGCACTTTTGATACAAATTCTCTTTCATGTTTCTTTACACTGATGGATATTTGGTCATAAAGTAAGCCTTCCAAAGTATTACTACCATTTTTACTGTTTCCAACATATACTTTGAATTTGGGGTTTGTAAAACTAGAACTGTTGATGGGTCTCAAAGTTAGGCAATACAGTGTTTATTATTGCAATTTATTTTTATAATTGATGATGAAAATAGCTCCAAGCCTGTATGTGAAAAATTGAACATTTTACAAGTAAGTGATATGTGGACATTTTTCCTTTAATTGTGTGAATATTCCAAAATAAATTTTGGGTTGAATTATTTAGAGGATAGCTTTAATAATATTCCATATTGTTTGTATCTAGGAGTAAGTTTTATAAAAATTCAAACAAATTTAAAAAATCCAAACAGATAGAAAAACTGGTCCTAACTGTACATAAAGAATAGATATAGGACAGCACCTGTGGCTCAGTGAGTAGGGCGCCAGCCCCAAATACCGAGGGTGGCGCGTCCAAACCCAGCCCCAGCCAAACTGCAACAAAAAAAATAGCTGTGCATTGTGGCGGGCACCTATAGTCACAGCTACTCAGGAGGCTGAGGCAAGGGAATTGCCTAAGCCCAAGAGCCGGAGGTTGCTGTGAGCTGTAACGCCACAGCACTCTACCGAGGGTGACAAAGTGAGACTCTGTCTCTAAAAAAAAGAAAGAATAGATATAGAACAAAAAACCTTTGGGAATTTGTTAGTTGATTAAAATGTCATTTTCAAAAGCAATGCAGAAAAGATGGGTTAATTCATAAATGTTATTGAATAATTACATAGCCATATGGAGTAAAATGGCAAAGTATTAACTTTTCATTATCTACATATAATAGTAAAAAAAATGAAAAATTGAACAGCCCAACGGGAATATGGACGAAGTGTGTGATTAGGCAATTCATACACTATGTGTACCAATAAATACTTTTGACACATCAATGGTCATAAGTATATTAATTTCTAGTGAAAGTAAATGCAAATTTAAAAGAAGTTACACTTTGCCTACCAGATTCTCAGACTAGAATAAGTGATAATGCTTAAAGCAGAGTGAAAAAACATCTCTGTACTGGTGAGAGGCATATTTACATTTTCATGTAGACCATTAAGTGATGTGTATCCGAACGTTGCATATATATGTGTATATGTATGTGGTGTGATGATATAACAACTCTACAGAGAAACTTATACAAACAAACATATGTGTGTACAGACACAAACATGTATGTATTTCCTCATGTGTATATATAGAGAGAGAAAGAGAGAGAGAGAGCTCCAAAAAATGTCTACACATTTTAAGAAAGGAAAAACTATTAAATTTGTAATACTCAAGTTCATGTTTGACTTCTGCAATGACAAGAGGTGCTTAATGTGACTCGCTTTTATTTTTTGTTATTATATATCGAGTATTACAAATTTAATATGATTTTCTTTTCTTAAAGTGTATATACATTTTTGGCACCCTCTGTGTATTTCCTCATAGTTTTGGTAAATATATTGTTCAGTATTTGCTGGTATGTCTATTTCTTATGGCATTTTTCAAGTGTTTCTAAATGAAGAAAACATTTTGAAATGTCGTGCTTATGGTGTGTGATAATAATGCATCAATGCTGAACAATACAGCACCTTATCAAGCCAATAGAATGAACTACCTGAGAAATTGGTAGAATGTGGCAGACTATACTTTTGATGTTAGCTAAATTTTAAACTCTATTACACGAGGACCCGATGTTTCTATGAAAAGAAATTACTCAAAATCAATTATATTTTATATACTTAGTGTCTATTTATGTCCTCTTCCATCTTTACTTAGAAAATGCCCTTTTAAAGTAGATGTACATGGGAGTAGTGAATACATATATGTGTATTCTGATTATTTTTAAAACAAAAAGGAAGTTAAAAAATCAAAAGTAAGAAAAGTTTAAAAAGTTCTATAATTGGAACACTAAATACTACTCTTGAATTCTTCAAGTGGAAAGAATTTAGCATAATTGGATGCTCGTTAGGATAATGTGTCATTGAAACATCTTGTTTTTATTACTGCTAATTAACACCAACATCCATTTTAGCTAAGATCCTTTCCCCACAATACCAGAGAAACGTTGATCTATCAATAAAAATCAAATCCAAACATTTGAAGGGTTTTTTTTTTTTTTTTTTTTTGGCCAGGGTTGGGTTTTAACCACGCCACCTCTGGCATATGGAGCCAGTGCCCTACTCCTTTGAGCCACAGACGCTGCCCTCATTTGAAGGGATTTTAAATGTGGACCTATTCCAACTGACCACCAAATACCTGACCTTCCACATCCCCCATCTATGCTCCTTGGAAATCACTACTCTCCTTCCTTGTGAGGCATTTCACTGTAGCTGGGTCATCTATTAATTATTCTCCCTTTTTGCAACTGTTGTGACATAAAAATGAAACTAATACCGTACATAACACATGGGGCACTGTGCAAGTTCTGAGGCAGACTGTGTCATGCTCTATTATTTCACTTCCAGGAAACATTTTCAACAGCATCCTTTCTGATTCATTGTGCGAGTTTCAACTGGTTTGGCTTGTTGGTGTTGCT
>CAUYRH010100285.1:0-20912 GCA_963574655.1 Perodicticus potto | reverse complement strand
TAAAACTGTGTTTTAAAACTAGATAACAACAATGGTTGCACAACTATATGAATATTATAAAAACAGTGAATTTTACACTTCCAAAGGGTGAATCTTATTGTATGTGAATTGTATCTTAATAAAACTTGTATGAAAAAATTAAAAAAAAAAAAAAAGAAAAAGAATTAGGCTAAAGGAACTGACAGAGAGACAGAAGAAAGAGATTGTACTTTTCAAATTTTATATGGGATCTACTGTGTGACTAAAATTAATGCCAAAATAGTGCATTAGCCCAATGAAAGAAAACATATGATCCACAGGTATAAAATTATTCAAATTTGTGAAGACTAGTGCCTTGCAGTATAAGCTGTGTTTTTTCACATATTCTTATAAGGCCACTAGCAATCAGCTGACTCCTCACCAAAACCTGCAGGAACCATCTTCCATAATCTAATATTTCAATTGGTACAAACATAAAGAAGCTATCAGTTCAGTGAAAAGATTAATCAAATTAATACTTATAATAAAAATAAGAAAAGTGGCTGATTCTCTGGATTATACTTCTTTCACAGATTTACTGCTTGTCCTAGAGATCATCTCCAGGTCCATATATTCTCTTTTCTCCCCAATCAGCCAAGTGAAGTCCACAGTTAGATTCATACATTATCACCAATATTTTTTTTTCCTTTAGCACGTTGGAAAGTAGGAAACCAATAGGACATTTTATGACCACTTTCAACTTTCATTTAAAACTCCAAGACCATGGTAAAGAGAAATTAATTTATGATTTTTTTTTTACTAGTGTGCACTTAAGTCATAAAAATTCTGCATTTTAAAGAGCTATATAAAGTTAAGTACTCTATTGAACTTTATTCCCAGGCTCTTAAATGTATATGTATTTTTTTTCCTTTGAACTAAAAAGTGGCATATTATTAGAAGTAAATAAATCCTGCAATTTATGAACTTCAGAATTTCAGGTATTCTAACTTTCAGAGAAGATTGACTTGGCTAACATCTTGCACAGGCTTTATAATGCCCATAATAAAATCACGTCTTTAATGTTGGATCCCACAATATTCACTTCCTAAAGAGACATCACCAATACAGGAACTAAGAACAGTCATGTGTGGGGAAAATTCTTTTTAATTTTCTGCGATAATTTTATCAATTTTCCTTCCTGGATTAATTCAACTGCACATAAAATGCCTGGAATATATTTTTTATTCTCTTCAAACTTTAAATATGTATGAATCTATGCTACTGTTAATATATCATGTGTAATTTAAAGTAGCTTCCTGTTTTGAATTGCACATGAACTTTACAGCTACCCTATATAAAAGACTACTCTAGGTATTAACCTATTGCAATGATGTAAGTTTACTTTATTTTATTTTTTTATTTTTATTTTTTTGAGACAAGGTCTCACTCAGTCACCCTGGTAGAGCACCATGATGGCATCATAGGTCACTGCAACCTCAAACTCCTGGACTCAAGTGATACTCCTGCCTCAGCCTCCCAGAGTGCTAGGATTATGGCTTTAGCCAGCCCACCATACTCGTAAGTTTATTTTAAAATTGTAAGAACAGAAATCCATCTCCATAATGTGGAAGTGCAAAAAAATTTGTCTAAAAACTTTGATAATTTAAAGTTTATAACATATTAAACTTAGAAAGGTATCATCAAGCCTTATGATTAATGTCAAAAATCTAGCATTTAAAATGCCTTCTTGGATCTTAAGTGATTTTATGAGTGGGTTTTATTATCAACAAGTTCTATTGGGTAAAAAAGTTCTCCTGGAAAAAAGATTATAAATATATGTACAATGCTAAGGATAAATAAGTAATGCTGTAGGGAAATTACATTCACTCCAGTGATAAATACTTAAATTAATAGCATATAATGATTACAATCTTCTTTAATGCATAAAGGAATGAGCCAGAGAGGGCTGCCCTGCTCTGTTATTAAAAATGCATTAGTTTGCTAAGCCCATATCATGTAGTAGGAAGAATTAAGAAGTTTTCTAATATCACTGGGCAGAACTATACTTAAATCAACCAAGAATTTTTGTTGTATTGAATCCTCTGATGTGGATCTATGGATGGGAAAAGCCCACTGTATATATCTGGAAATTCAGAAAGATGGGTATTGCTCTATTTTCCTCCCTTCTACACCTCAATTATCATGCTATATTCTAAGCCATTTCCACTATTTACAAATATGTTACAAATTTCTAACCAATGTCTGTGCAATATGAAAGTTTAAGCTTTTCCTATACATAAAGAAGCTTTTTTTGTGGTGAGATTTGGAGCTGAGGAAGATGTTTATTCTACCTATGCCAAAAGATTTTTTTTTTACTGATCCAGTGAGATTTGTCACTTTAAGAGTCCTTATTGTGAAGGCATCTGTCAGTTAATACTATGTGGCTTAGAGATCCATTCATTAGCTTTATGTGGGCATTAAAACCAAAGGCCGGTGGTGACTCATTCCACCAATATGGCAAAAACAGTACCCTCTTCTTGCCTTACTTTACTGATTATCGGTTCCTCCTTTATGAACAGTGGTTGGTACTCTTCCCCCTCTGCGGGCTCTGCTATGCATTTCAAACAGTGCTCATTGTATATTACACTTGGTAGCAGGAGAATTTCAGTTTTTATTAGTCTACTTTTTTACAAGATCTGCAAATGACCTTTTGGCACAGTGCAGTTTTTATATAGTGTACAAGTCTTTTCAATTAAATTATTTTAAGCATTTTTTTCAAAATGTATCACAAGCAAATTTGAGACCTTATTCTAGTGTATGGATCAGACATTGATTATAAATTGATTGCTTTATCTATTGAATTACCATAGTTTTCTTTCTTTCTTTCTTTCTTTTCTTTTCTTTTTTTTTTTTTGAGACAGCATCTCATTCTGTCACCCTGGGTAGAGTGTTGTGGTGTCATAGCTCACAGCAACCTCAAACTCTTAGGTTCAAGCAATCCTACTGCCTTAGCCTCCTGAGTAGTGGGACTACAGGCATCTGCCACCACCCTGGCTATTTTTTCTATTTTAGTGGAGAAAGAGTCTCCCTCTTGCTCAGGTTGGTGTCCAACTCCTGAACTCAACTGATCCACACTCCATGACCTCCCAGGGTGCTGGGATTATCAGTGTGAGCCACCGTGCCAGGCCTAGATTGGTTTTCTGTAATCTTTGTTGTAATAGTTTAAAAGGCTCTCTTTGAAGCTAATTTCCTAAATACACTTTCCTCCATACATGGGTAAATTAGCCATTTTTATTACCCACACTCTACCTTTATTTTCTCAAATATACCATGAAGATACCAACATATGTTCTGGCAAGATTATATTAGAATAGCATACAAGCCCAAACCACAGCAGCTTAGCAGAAAAAAGAAAAACTTCTAATTCATATCAATGTGACACGCGTCCCTGGGAATGCCCTGTATCTGTTATCACGTGAAACCAGACTCCCATCATTTTGCAGTGCTTGCATCACAGGCCATGTATTTACATGGTTTTCGAGATCCTCTCTGCAGGGGAAGAGAGGCATGGACCAGAAACACCGGTTTATAAAGGCCAACCCTCTTCTTAGTAAAGTATCCCAATAGTATTGACAAGAGGAAAACAATGCCGAAAACCAAGTGTCTAATGTACTCAATACCAATAGGAAGGCAGTAGACGATCAAATATACACCCACAAAGGAGAAAAACTCAATTCAATTCAAGTTGGGAGCAGAGAAGGAAGACGAGAGGAGGATTGGTGACCTCCCCCCTGACAGCACATGGCACGCCTCCTGGGTGCGGGACACAACTATGACAGGGACTACAGTCCTAACCAATGGAAACATTGCCACCAAGTCATTTGTACCCTCAAGTTAATCTGAAATAAAAAGAAAGAATAGAGGGATTTAGGTCAACCATAACAATAACAAAAAGTAAAGACCCTAAAGCAACCCTCCTGAGACCTTTCCACATTCTATTAACTAAAAACAGTCACACGGTCTCAACTGAATGGGTTTAAGGCTGGATACTGCAGGGGGGCACATGGAATCTGTAATAACCAATAACTCTCTTTAACACAAATATACAGGAATTTATACTAGGACCTTGTCCATATTTAGCACTCAATATATATTAGCTCTCATTATAATTATATTATTCCAAATACTGTGATCAATGAATGCATTTACAGAGAAAGTTCTGCTACAGTCAGGTAATTTCATTAAGATTCCCAGAAGACCACTTAGTATGCTAAAGGATGTAAATATTTGTAGGTTTTTTATAAAGGTTGTCAAATTCATTTTGAGAATTAGGATTGTTACAATCTATCACAAGTGTTTGTCTGGGAAGGTCCATTTCATCAGATGAATGACAATAATAAATGTTTTTTTCAATATGTCTGTGAGTTTTTAAAAGAACTTTCTAATCTACCTTCATTAGCTTAACAAATTAGATTTTCTCTTAATTTGCATTTATTTAATTACTTTGGTTAGGTTGAACATTTTTCCGTATTTATCATTAGATTGTGGTTTACAGAAAATTATCTGCTGTAACCTCTTTCCGTATATCTGTTCACATCGGCAATGTTTTCCTCTTGTCAGTTTGTATTGGTCCTTTATCTATTATCAAACATTAATCTTTTATGTTGATAGTGGTTAGAAATTTTGCCTTTGATTTTTATTTTTTATTTTTATACTCTAGTATCTTTGTATAGGAAAAACTTTGTAAAAATATTCTGAAATATCATTTTCTTCGCCTCTCATTTTTTGGGGGTGTACGGTAAGTTCTTAGCATGCATTCTTGCAGAAATCTTGTGAATTTGATATTATTAGTGCCCTTAATTTTACAGATGTGGAAACTGAGGCTGAGCGGATTGCATTAGAACCTCACAAGCTGGACAATCTTTTAGAGAAGCACGAGGATCTTTGCAAGTGAGACTCTGAAACATACCTTTGGTTTCCTTTCTCTGTTTTCACTTTTTCTCTTCACCCTTACTGATCCTCCGGTTGTACTGTAACTTTATTCCCTTAAATAAGCCTTAAAGTATGTTAACAGGTGAGAGGAGTGATTTTCAACCTGTGTGCTGTGAGAGGATCTTAGGTGTGCCGTGAAAAATTTTACAGATAATTCATTATATTATTTTCGAAAGGAGTTCAAAGCACAGTAAATACATTCTACTTGTACTTTTTTTTTTTGGATCAACATAATTTAAGTGTGCCACAGAAGTTTAACTATAGGTCCAAGTGTGCTGTGAGATAAAAAAGGTTGAAAAACACTGGATTAGAGGGAAGGAACAGGAAAGTACAGACACATTAAAGAATCAGAGCTACAGATAATGCGAGGAAATAAAATATGGAAAATGATTTTAAATAAACAGCCTGCAGGTTTCGAGTTCAAATAGCTGTGGCATAAAGGAGAGGCTTTGGAGAACTGAGAGTAAGTTTAAAACATATACTTGAAGCAAGAAGTGAAATGTCGCAGGATGAACTCAGATCTGACAATGGAAAGCAGTGCCTCGGTCTTCAGAAGGAAAAGAGACGCCCATTTAATCTAAAACTAAGGAAAGGGCATTAATTCTTAAAGAGGAAGCCTCTATTTTACAATGTTTTAATATTAGCAGATAAAAGTGAGTCATTAAGATCAAAAGTGATCAGAACTATCACTAAGTAGTTCAGACCCAGCCGGAAGATACCAGCAGTGGCGGACGACTAAAGTATTTTGCCAATATTAACTCTTAAACTTATTTCTTAAATCCCTCTTCCCCCACAGCCTTCTGCTACCATCACAACCTCCACCCTGAGGCAAATACAATACACTCTCTGTCTCCTGTGTTCATGCTTTTTTTCCTTTTTCTTTTTTAATTTCAGATTAATCTGAGGGCACCAATGATGAGGTTACAACATTTGCATGTGTTAGGAAGAGTCCCTGTTGTAGCTGTGACCCGCACCCAGGAGGTGCCACGTGCCCTAACATGGTGCCCATTAGGTGGGAGCTCACCCATCCCCCTCTCTCCTCTTTTCTCCTCCTCGCTCCTCCCCTGCCTGCCTTCCCTCAGTTCCCCTCCCTGCTCTTCCCCCCAACTTGATTTGAGTCCAGTTTTTTTACAATCACCAAGATAAGGAAACAATCTAAAGTGCCCATCAACCCATGAATAGATTTTAAAAACTGAGATCTTATCTTAGCACTCCAGGAGGCTGAGGCAGGAGGATCACTTGAACTCAGGAGATGGAGGCCAGCCTAAGCAAGAGTGAGACTCCATCACTACTAAAAAAAACAAAAAGCCAAGTATGGTGGCAGGTGCCTGTAGTCTCGGCTACTTGGAAGGCTAATGCAAGAAAATTTCTTGAGCCCAAGAGTGTGAGGTTGTTGTAGGCTATGACGCCAGGCACTCTGCAGAGGACAGCAGAGTGAAACTCTATCTCAAAAATAAATAAATAAATAAAATAAAAATTACAACATGAAAGAGTGTACCAAAGTAAAATGACGAAGTATATTAAAAAGGGAAAAACACACTGCATTAGGAGGTGATTAAGCAGTGGCAGTTAAGCACTGCTAATATCTGGGCTGCAACTATATTTTGACCCACATTCACTTCTTCATTTTTTCAGTTCTACATCCATAAAGTCAGAATAGAAAATAGTGAATTCAAGTATGGAATGGTGTCTGAACCTATCAGCTCTTTTTTGTTTCACATCTCAAACATCATATATTACAATACATTGAATAATACTACTTAGCCAAATACAAATACCCCTCCACCCCACCCGACCCCGCCACACACAACTTTGGTGAAAAATTTTAAATTTCCCTGAGATAAAGATCTGTGAGAAAGATTCGCTAAGATGCCTGGAGCCAACTTTGGTCCAGATGTGCGTTCTCACATTTCCCCCATTTGTTTGGTTTGTAAGTGGCTGTGAACGTGGACTACAGATTCACAGGTAAACGGCGGCTGATTGTCTCATGTTCCGAGCGCCACAGGCAATGGTGTGAACAGATTTGCACTTGAATCTTTTAGGAGTTTGGGGAGGTCTCTAGAGAACTGGTGGTGGGTACTAATGCTTTCGATATTATTCTGGAGATAAGGGTTGAGCAAAGATATCATGACTTTAAAAGTACCTTTTGATTCAAAATCTGAAGAGTTAGAAAGATTAATCATGAACAGCTAAGGAGAGAGACTGAAAGTATCAGAGCTGACAGAGGAATGTCTAGAAGGTGCCGAACAGCCTTGGGGCTGGAGGAGCGGGTTTATGGAAATCCCACAGAGGGGCCAGAGGTGAGATCAGACAGCAGAGTGTGGCCCTCAGTAGAGTGCTTGGGTGTCACGGCTCACAGCAACTTCAAATGCTTGGGCTTCAGCAATTCTTTTGCCTCAGCCTTCCAAGCAGCTGGGACTATAGGCACCCACCACAACACCCGGCTATTTTTTGGTTGTAGTTGTCATTGGTGTTTGGCAGGCCCGGGCTGGGTTCAAACCCACCAGCTCTGGTATATGTGGCCGGTGCCCTAGCCACTGAGCTACAGGCGCTGGGGACATGTTGATGTTTTTTATCACCTGTCAACTGCTTCCTCTTTCAGGAAAAATGTTTCTTTTTATTTAATCTTATTTCTGGCCCTTATGTTTTCTTACTCAAATACTTGTATGAGATTTGTGGTTCCTGAGATTTATCTCCTTTATTTCATTTTATTTGTCTTAACCTTAGGGCTAACACCCATACTGGAAAAATTTAGGGTTTTGTCAGAACTAAAGAAAATATGCAAGGGATACACAAAAAATAACTTTATTTCCTTTTTACTCTGCAGCAGGGGAGTGAAGACTCTACCTTTATCCCCTTCGGTTTCTAGCAGGGCCTGAGATTTAAGTTAGCTTAAGATAAATTAACAGGAATGAAGCACATAAATTTAATATAAATTTTATAAGACATGGGAGACCTTGTACATAAATGAAGACCCAGTGAAGTGGCAAAACAGGAATGCCTTTACATTAAGTTGACCGAACACAGACAACTGTGGAAAAGCATCTAAGTTATATGGGAAGACCAAAGGGCCAGAGGATTGTTTTAAGCAAGTCTGTTTGTACAAAATGTTCTCAGCTATGGCACCCCATGGAACAATGTTTCTTCTCTACTGGTATAAGGAGAGTGTCTTCACCTGGGACTTACTATCTCTTGTTTTCAAGAGAAAAGGAGATTAGGATGCCCTTCTTGCATCTGCTGTTTTTTATGTGTCTTCAGCTAAAAGTAATTTCATGTCAAAGCGGTGCGTTTGGGGGACACATTTTTGCCATTCTTCAATGCCAATCTAAATCGGCCACCTCAGATGTTAATATATCACCTCTGTTTTGTTATCTGTGAAACTGAGAAGGCTATCTAAAAATCCAGCAGTGTGATTGTAAGATCATGAGTCAATTTCACAGTTGACCGAAAAATGTAATGATTCCTCTCAAAAATTTGCTAGAAGAAACATTGGATAATTATTGGTTCTAAGCAAAATATTTGATTATTGGAATTAGTTTCACAATTTTCTTTTCTTTCTTTTAGACAATAAACAATCTTTGTCCCAGGTAGAAATCATACGTGTTTGTATCACAACATACAAATATTTTAGAAGTACGTTCCTGGTTAAGGGACCCTAACACACATAAGTTCAACAGGACAATATTAACATCAATTCATGACAGTCTTTCAGAGATTTTATTTCTTGTGTATGTGGGCTTTTTTTTAACTGTAAAACAATTTTTTAAAATATATTTTTTATTAAATCATAGCTGTGTACATTAATGCAATCATGGGGTACAATGTGTTGGTTTCATATACAATCTGAAATATTTTCATCAAACTCGTTAACATAGCCTTCATGGCATTTTCTTAGTTATTGTGTTAAGACATTTATATTCTGCATTTATTAAGTTTCACCTGTACCCTTCTAAGATGCACCATAAATATGATCCCACCAATTACCCTCCCTCCAACCATCCTCCGCCTCCCCTCCTCTCCCTTGGCTCTTTCCCCATATTCTTGTACTATAATTGGATTATAGCCTTCATATGAAAGCTATAAATTAGTTTCACAGTAGGCCTGAGTACATTGGATACTTTTTCTTCCATTCTTGAAGTACTTTGCTAAGAAGAATATGTTCCAGCTCCATCCATGTAAACATGAAGGAGGTAAAGTCTCCATCTTTCTTTAAGGCTGCATAATATTCCATGGTGTACATATACCACAATTTTTTTTTTTTTTTTTTTTAGAGACAGAGTCTCACTTTATCCCCCTTGGTAGAGTGCCATGGCAAAACACAGCTCACAGCAACCTCCAACTCCTCGGCTTAAGCAATTCTCTTGCCTCAGCCTCCCAAGTAGCTGGGACTTCAGGCACTTGCCACAATGCCTGGCTATTTTTCTGTTTTGCATTTTGGCCGAGGCTGGGTTTGAACCCACCACCTTTGGCATATGGGGCCCAAGCCCTACTCAATGAGCCACAGGTGCTGTCCTTATATACCACAATTTATTAATCCATTTGTGGGTCGATGGGCATTTGGGTTTCTTCCATGACTTAGCAATTATGAATTGTGCTACAGTAAACATTCTGATACAAATATCTTTGTTATAATGTGATTTTTGATCTTCTGGATGTATACCTAGTGGAGGAATTATAGGATCAAATGGCAGGTCTATTTTTAGATCCTTAAGTATTCTCCAAACATCTTTCCAAAAAGAACGTATTAGTTTGCATTCCCACCAGCAATGTAGAAATGTTCCCTTTTCTCCACATCCGTGCCAACATCTATGGTTTTGGGATTTTGTGATGTGGGCTAATCTTATTGGGGTTAGATGATATGTCAAAGTAGTTTTGATTTGCATTTCTCTGATGATTAAGGATGATGAGCATTTTTTCATGTGTCTATAGGCTGTGTGCCTGTCTTCTTCAGAGAAGTTTCTCTTCAGGTTCCTTGCCCACCCTGAGATGGGATCATTTGTTCTTTTCTTGCTAATATGTTTGAGTTCTCTGTGGATTCTGGTTATTAAACGTTTGCAGATAACCTGCAAATATCGTCTCCCATTCCGAAGGCTGTCCGCTTGCTATGCTTACTGTGTTCTTGGCTGTGCAGAAGCTTTTTAGTTTGATCAGGTCCCAGTAGTTTATTTTTGATGCTGCTTCAATTGCTCTGGAGTCCTCCTCATGAAATATTCTCCCAGGCTGATTTTTTCAAGAGTTTTCCTTGCACTTTATTCTAGTATTTTTATAGTTTCAGGTCTTCAGTTTAAATCTTTAATCCAGTGAGAGTCTATTTAGTTAATAGTGAAAGGTGTGGGTCTAGTTTCAGTCTTCTACAGGTGTGTGACCTAGATACTAAAATGGGGCTTTCTATTGGACTTGTATTAGCCAATAAGGAATTTTATTATATTTTTGAATTAAAAATATATAGCTTACAATCTTAAGTCTTATTTTTAATTTTGGTGCAAAGTTGTATCCCCCACATTCAATAACTATTCAGGTAAATTTTTTAGGGAAAATTTACCTAACAAACTCAAACATCTTATATAGCTATGACTTTCATTTTGGCTAAGATTATAGTTCAGTGTAGTTTGCTATATTCACTGCTCTGTCCTTTTTTTCTGAAAATATTGTGATAAACATTCAATGGAGTAGTGTCAACGTTGAACAGAACCAAGAAAAAGAGAAGATTCTATAGGAATTTCTTTTAAAAAGGAAAGGTTGACATTATTAATCATCAGCATTTCTAGGTACAATCATTGAACCATGTATAAAGCCCACCATTTCCTTAAAAATAAATTTCCTTTACCTTTTTTTTATAATTTACACAAGGATTTTATTTATTGTTTTATTTTTAAAAATTATTTGTTTTATTAAATCATAACTGTTATGCATTTATGGTGTACAATGTGCTGATTTTATGTACAATTTGGAATGCTTCTATCAAACTGCTTAACATAGCCTTCATCTCACTTACTTAATAGTTGTATTAAGACTTGTCAAATCTATTAAGAGTAGAGTATAAATGTCTTTACACAAAGATTTGCCATATGGTTTGCTGAGGTGCTGATACACTGGGTTCCTCATTCCTCTATCCTCAGTGTTAGTGGACAGAGCTATCTTCAAAGTGGTAGTGTAAGTACTGTTAGTGGTTATAGAAGTGGATGGCACAGTTCTTCTAAAAGTGTTTTAATGCAACTGTTTCTGCCTTAGTTTTAACTAAGTTACCAATATAATTGACATCCAATATCAAAGCAGGTGTGAGTAATATTGTGTATGTAAAGATTATGAAAGGATGAGGGTCATGGTGTATGGCACACCTTTTGGGGGCAGGACAGAATTACAAGAGGTACTTTACCTAACAAACTGAATCAGTGTAACCTAATTCTTTGTACCGTCAATGAATCCCAAACAATTAAAAAGAAAAAAAAAATATTTTCAAAGAAAATTATTGAAAACTTGGTTTTTAAACCACTGACCTACTTAAAGAGGGGAAAAAAGTATGATGAAATAAGAAAGGATTGTTGAAAGATTTGGGGGGAATAGTGGCTACCATGCTGTGAGAATCCATTTCCCTCTTTGCTGCCTCAAAGCCACATCAAGCACAGTAGTCTGTAATTGTTGAGTCTAGCTTTTTATTATTTTAGAAAATCAAAATTGTATTTGCATATCGAAAGGGAGATTGTTAGGAAACATGGTAAGGACACATTAGATAAAGGTGAAGATGAACCTTAGGCAAAGAAATTTTATTAATGCTGACAGTAAGGAAATGGTGGCCAATACTGTTAAGTCATGATGTGTGATTTAAAACAATGAATTTTATTTACTTAAGAAGGAATGAATGATGATCTTTAACATATGTTCTCCTAAACTGATAGCAAGCTGCAATGTGTAAGAAGTAAGTAATAAGTTCTAGAAGCCCCAACTAACACCCTCCCTCCCCGTCAGAGCTGTGAGTGTGAGGCCTGGGCACTGAGCAGTGGGTGGTTTGTAGGAGAAACAAGAAAATCCCAGCTTGTGACCCACATCCCACTCCCAGCCAGACAATTGCAGGTGCAGCCACAGAGTTGAAGAGGAGCAATGTGGCTGTGCTATTTTGGCTTGCAGATTCAGCTTCATAATCAGGAAGGGTGGCATGGAGGCAAAGCTGATGGGGGAAAGTACCAAAGGGACAAACCTTGTAACTGCAAAAAGAGACTTTACACAAGTCTAGCCAAAGAGAACTCCTGACATAATGACTGTTGTGCTGGGTGGGCCCCTTGTGCCAAAGCTGAAGAATGACAAAGATCCAAGTTCCTCCTCAACAGGGGAGTCAAATGATTTGGAAAGAAACTGGGCAGAAATAAATCCAGAATGCAGCTGTCTGTTGCCTCAAGCCCCACTCACATCCTCCTTCAAGCAGCTGAATAACCAAATAAAGCAACTGGTTCATTGATTATGGAGACGATTCCAACAGCATCTGTTTAAACAGGGAGGAAAAAAATCAAAGACAATTCATCAACACTATTTCGGGGCAGTTGATCAGAATGTATGGAATTGCCCAGTTTCAGAAGTGAAATTAAAAAAAACAACAAAAGCAACAAAGTATATTATGATAACACTGTAAAATTTCTTCTTAAAGTGATAAGAGAGATATCAATGAGTAGAATTAGCGTTTTTAAATAGCCGAGTGCAACAGAAAGAGAAGGAATGGGGAAGGCAGCACACAGCACAGAGTTGCAGAAACAGAACGTGAGATAAGGTCTCGTAGCTTCAGAAGACAGTGCTGATCAAATGTATAAATACTTGACATTTCTGAAGACAAAAGTATTGGAGAAGAAATCATTTCAGGAGTGCAAAAAGTCCTAACAAAAGTTCAATCTCAAGAGCTCGATGTTCTAAGAATGATTGTTAGGGACTGGCTGACACATACTGAAGTGAGCTGGTTGAAATTGGGGTAAAGAAAGATTCCTATAAGCCATGAAGGAGGGTGGCTAACAAGGACAAGTCTTTGTATCAGTATTAGCTAAGATATGGGCTGTGGTATTGTTCACAATGTGACATCTTCTACAGACAGGGAGAGAAAATCGTATCAGCTAAGAACATTTACGAGCCTATGTGGTTACTCGGGTGCAAGAACAATATATCAAACATGGAATAATTCAGAACATAAGCCACTAGCATGCTAGTCCTAAAAATGATACTAGAAAATGAACTCCAGTAAACAGAAAATTTGTTCAAATAGAAAGTTCATTGGGAGGAAACTTAAGATACTGAGATACTAATATAATTATTTAAATAATAATTAATCATAAAGCTCTAATAATTTTTAAAAGCTGGAGCTATGTTTAATTCTTGGAATAAAAACAATAAAGTATAAAAGTAATATTACAGTACATATAATTCAGTGTTACTTAACAATTTAAAAAATAATATGTTTACAAAAATGGAAATCAGAAAGTGAATGACATAGTGGAGGGACGTATGCCAGGGGACATTGTTGAGAGCAGAAGTTGATGCATTGAGAAAAAAGCATCTTACCTGAGTGATAGAGGTCATTACCAACTCTTATTATCTGCAAATTACCAGTAGGGAAATGGCCATAGAATATACAAACCATATAGCAAAAGATATAAATAAAAAAAATAGTGGGTGGTGCCTGTGGCTCAAAGGAGTAGGATGCCAGCCCCATATCCTGGAAGTGGTGGGTTCAACCGGGGCCCTGGTCCAAAAACTGCAAAAAAAAAAAAAAAAGAAAGAAAGAAAGAAAGAAAATATTAAGGAAATAGAGCAAATAAAAATTATAAAATATAATAAGATGATAGAAGTTGGATATTTACATTAAAATAATAAATGTAATTGGACTGCTTCAATTATTAAAAATAATGGTTCTTATACTGTATAAAATAATACTTTATACCCTACAATATACACACCCAATTCAAATGCCTCAAAGAATTTAAAGATAAAACATTTTCAAAGATATTGAGAAATGGAAAAAAACAATAACACTAGGAAGGAAGGGAGGGAAGAAGAGACTGAGGGAGCAAGAGAAACAGTCTAGAGAAAGAAAGAGGGCAGGTGGGAGGGAAAAAGGAATAACATTGTAATAATAAAAACCACAAATGTAGGTTCTTCTGAGTGTCTGGCCTGTGACTAAGAACTCATTTAATCCTTTTACCAACCCCCACATAGGTGCCATTGTTGTGATAATAATATGTCCTAGAGAAAGAGACTTGCCCAGGATGCCACAGCTTTTGAGTGTGATAGGACTAGAGTCTCCGCTCAGCAGGGACCCCCTGGCCCTACAGCTCATCACTTCACTCCATGCTCACAGCTCTGTGCCTGTCAGGCAAAGCTGATGCTAATGGAAAAAGCATAGTATAAGATAAAAAACAATTATGAAAAAAAAAAGAACTCTACAAATTATAAGTCACAACACTGCTCTCATAAAGTTTTATATATCAAACATTTTATCATTGCTGCCTATAAAAGCAAAAATTAAAAAAATACATTAGAAAAAAATCTGTAGAAATGCATTTAGTAGCGATAAACCATATTAGATCAGAGAGTTAAGAGATAAAGCTGTGCTATATTTAAAATAGAACTAATTCTTCAGTTGATTTCAGGTAAATGTTTCTGCTAATGTTTCAGCATTTTCATTTATAAGGTCTTTCAATGCATTGAATTTGAATTCATTTAGAAAAAATGTGTATTGATAAAAATTTTTTTATATTTCTCCTTAGTTTATTACTAAAAAAGCTATTATTTAATTTTTATTTCTTTACTTTTTCTAACTCCAGATTTTTTTTTTATTAAATCATAGCTGCATTCATTAGTGCAATCAAGGGGTACAATGTGCTTATTTCATATACAATATGAAATGTTTTCATCAAACTGTTTAACATAGCCTTCAAGGCATTTTCTTAGTTATTGTATGAAGACATTTGTATTCTGCATTTAGTAAGTTTTGCCTGTACCCTTCTAAGATTAAATTATTTAATCCAATTCTCAGCCTTTGATCTTTGTCCTAATGATGTATTTTATCATTTCCTTGTTCTGACACTTCTTCTAATTGACAGATGTTTAAGATAGAAACAAGCACTTCAGATTTTTCTTTGATTTGCATTAACATTGGCCTATGAATTTAACCTTTCTTCCTTGTTCCTTAACTAAAAATAACCTGTGTAAAAACAACATGCCTATTCTGTAACAAATTAGCAAAATTTTAGAAAGGATAAATGTTAAACCTCATGAGATTTCCTAGGAGGGCATTGTTAGACACTACTGGAGGAGTTTAAATCAGCTTGATCTTTATGAAAAGTAATTTTATTTTTATATTTATTAGAAATTTAATTTTAAGAACGTAATATATATTCATTATATTTATTTTATATTTATCAAGAAGTTAAGAATGTTCATAACCTCTGACTTACATATTAAAGACTATTCAGCAAAACAGTAGTAGATTTCATGCTCATTTTCAATGCTGAAAATTTCATTTAGAATTTCACAACCTAAATGCCCAAATATAGTGAATTAATGACTCAACCACAAAATAGACTCATTTGAAGACATCAAAGAAATGATGTTCATAATTTTTAACTACCTGAAAAAAAAAAACTACGATAGAATTTGTTTAGGTAAAAAAACCAGAACTTAAGATATATATAATATGTTCTCAATCTATATGAAGAGAAGAGATGTAGAAAAGAGTGTGCAAAAATATTCCCTAAGTCCCAGTGTTGGAGGAACAACTAAAATACTGTTTCATTAAACTCTTATACACTTGGGGGGCAGAGGCAAGATGGCCAACTGGAGCCAGCTTTCCACAGATGCTCCTGACCAGAAGGAGAGTTAAAGGACAGAAATTTAGCAAGTAAGCTGATGGTTTGGAGCTGAGCAAAGAGAAAAGGTTGAAGAACATACATCAAACCTGCTGAGGCGAGCTATGACCCCAAGGAAACAAACAATAGGTACAAAATCCATCGCCAAGGGGATGGGAGACCTCTCCCCCATGAGAACCGCTCACAGTATACTTTCTACATACAAAGAAGAGAGCAGAATTCAGATCCCCTCCTATTTTATCCCATGGGAGAAATCCTCTAAAAACAAAGTCCTTCCCCAGGTAGGACCTACCAGTTTGCCATGGCACTCTCCTGCCAGGCATAAAACTGTATATATTCTCTACCTGCATTTCTGAACTCCCAGCACTCACTTGCACTCTCACCCTGAGGTCTGGAAGCCTATCCCCATGGAGTCCAGATTCTTTAGCATTTTCTCAACAGGTGTAGATAAGGTGTGGGCTGTTGCTGGTCTGTGCTGATTCTGCAGCGTGGGAGTAAGGAGAAGATGGTGACCTGAGGGAGCCATATGGGAGTGGGAGAGCTGGTGCCCCATAGCATAGGGCAGCAGCGGCAGTGGCGGGAACAATAGTGCTCACACCCTGGGGATATTTTGTAAAGACACTTCCTGCCTCTCTGGGCAACCAGAGGAAGCCGGGCATCTTCTCTGGGGGCAGCCACTGGTGGAACAGATCTGGGATGGAAACACAGGCCCCGTGAGTAAGGGTATGCCTGAATCAGTACCTGCCTGGGCAGGGCATAGAATATGCACGTGCAGAGACTGTATACTCTCAGGACAGGGCTGAGCCAGAAGTTTTGCTTCAGTGAGACTAAGCAGCACCTGGCCCTCAGGGGATCATAGCTAAGACAAAAGCAGGTGGGGGAAAGGCAGAAACTGAGAGCTGAGTGTGAGCTCTAACCACAACCTCCCCAACACAGATAGCAAGGGAGACAGACACGCCAGCTCCAGGCAGTGGCACAGACTGGCGCTGAGTTGTAGTTTCTGTAAACTCAAACAGCACCTGGTCCTCAGGGGAATATAGACAGCACAGAAATGAATTTTGCCAAAATATAAGTGTCAGCAACATCAATCAGGGGCAGGGCTGGAACTGAGTGAACCATCCCAGCTTCCATTAAGCACCAAAGGTTTTCGGGCCTCCACTCTCTCTGTTGCATAGTGGCAGAGAGCAGTGACCTGGCCACAAGACATATATCTCCCTGTGACTCTGGTGGGCGCAAACCCCTGGAGCATCTGCTCATTGGAGGGAACTGGGTCACAGTCTATGGGGTTACCAATGACTAGGTGTGACAGAGGTGCAAGGTGTAGAAGGAGGCATCAACCTTCCCAGACTAATTCATTTACTGTGGGGGGGGGGGTCCTTCTGACTCCACAGAGCACCAGAACAAGTCATAAATGAGCTGCCAGCAGACCCCTGCTATCTAGTTGCTGGAGACCTTTTGAACTCTCCCACCTGAGACCAAGTACTGACTAGGACAATTGATTTGGACCTCTTGGACTGGACCAATTACCCAAGGACAATCCAAAGTGGTACCCTGGGTGTATGGTTGTGGGAAGGTTTGATTTTCTTTTTCCAGTTGTTGCCCATGGGGAGCAGGGTGACTTAATTGATGATAATTCTCCACAGTTGAGACTTCAACCCAGAGTAACTGATTCACTAGGGTAGGACAGACCAGCTGAAAACAAGACAGAGCCACTTAGCCTCACCACACCAAGCAGGTCCCCAGTGTTTCAGGCCACGGCACTGTATGGGTCCTTTGTAAAGCTCTAGGGGAAAAGTACAAATACTAGTCCCAGCTCTTGGGCAAAAGACTGGCTAATCACTACCCAAGAGCCCCAGCTTCACCTTATCTGCTAATCTAGCCAAACAGTGTAAAATAATCATGGGGTGGAATCACCAGAAAAACTCTGGTAACATGAATAAACAGAGTAGATCAACTTCCCCAAAGAACGACATGGCGTACACAACTGAAGATCCCATTCATAAACAAATGGCTGAGATGTCAGAAATTAAATTCAGAATTTGGATTACAAATAAGATCAATAAAATGGAGGTAAAGTTGGAATTAGAAATTTAAGGAGCAATTCAAAAGTTGTCTCAAGAATTCAATGAATTCAAAGACAAAATCACCAAAGAGTTTGACACATTGAGACAAGAATTTGCAGCCCTCAAAGATATGAGAAATACAGTAGAATCCCTCAGTAACAGAATGAAGCAGTAAGAGGAAAGGATTTCTGTCATTATAGACAAAGCTTTTGAACACTCACAGACACTCAAAGAGGAAGAGAAGTGGAGAGCAAAAACAGATCATTCTCTCAGAGAGCTCTGGAATAATTTGAAGAAAACTAATAACACCTTACAGGAATTCCTGAAGGCAAGGAGGTGGCTTCAAAAGGCACAGATGCTCTACTTCATGAGATAATGGAGAACTTCCCAGACATGCCAAGAGATTCTGAAATTCAGATAGAAAACAGTTTCAGAACCCTAGCATGACTCAACCTGAATAAAACATCTCCTAGACACATTATAATTAACTTTGCCAAAGTTAAAATGAAGGAGAAAATTCTACAAGCAGCCAGAATTAAGAAAACCATAACCTACAAGGGAAAGAATATTCGAATGACTGCAGTTCTTTCTGCTGAAATCTTTCAAGCTATGTAGCAGCCCATTTAACCTATGGCTAGGAGGAGTGAGAGTTATAAGAAATACCTGTATAGCTCAATAATGGAACACTTTGGTGAAAAGGGCATAGAGAGGAATTTAGCTCTCCTAATAAGCATGAGAGTTTGCGAGATGAGAGCAGTGGGTTATTGGCAGTCTCTAAACTTGTGGTGTTGAGATGCATAAGATAAGATATATATTAGGCTGGAGAAGAAGGCAGTCAGGAGCATGTGCATTCTATCTTGGACCTACTTACTCTGACTCTGTCTCCTCTCCTGCCTGCAGAATGCCAGCACCAAGTCTCTCTGCTGAAGATTACCAAGCTCTACTAAAGACTAAGCTCTATCTATTCTAAGACTGCTTTACTCTCTCAAAGACTATCACTCCCTCTCTCACTCCTGCTAAAGTAGATAGCCCTCAGGTACCTAAGAGCAATTGTCCTTAAGTGAGGTAGCTTAGCAGTCTGCATCTGGAACCTAGTTAAGCCAGGCTGGAGACCTGGCCAGTACTGTGCCCTGACAAGTGGTGTCAGAAGTGGGATATGACAAAGCTAAAAGAGGGTGGTCATCAACTTTTAATCTCTTATAAAATAACTTTCAACCCAGGATCCTGTATCTAGCAAAACTCTGTTTCATTTATGATGGAGAAAATAAATACTTTAATGATATTCACATGTTGAAGAAATTTGCTATAACTAAACCGGCTGCTCTCCAGGATATTCTCAGACCTATCTTCCTTAATGAACAGTGCAATCCTTCACCACAAAAGTGAACTCAGTCAGAAACCTTTGATCAAATTCCAACTTCCACAGTGGCAAAAGGATTAAAAATGTCCATTGGAGTTTTGAAAATCTCAATACCCAAACTTCTACCAGGCTTATTAATATTTACAAATAATGTGAAGGCTTAAATTGTCCTCTAAAGAGGCACATGTTTGCTGACTGGATACAAAAACTCAGACCAGATATCTGTAGCATACATGAAGCTCATCTTATCTTAAAAGATAAATGTAGACTCAAGGTGAATATCTATATTTCAGGCAAATGGAAATCAGAAAAAAGCAGGTGTTGTAATTTTATTCACAGATACAATAGACTTTAAACCAACAAAAGTAAGTAAAGATAAGGATGGTCACTTCATATTTCTTAAGGGTAATGCTCAATATGATGAGATTTCAATTATTAACATTTATGCACCCAAACCAGAATGTCCCTCAATTTATAAGAGAGACTCTAACAGACATGAGCAACTTGAATTCCTCCAGCACCATAATAGTCAGAGGTTTTGACAGTTTTTTCCCAGTATTGGATAAATCCTCCAATAAGATTAAGCAAAGAAATTTTAGACTTAACCTTTCAATAGTTGGATTTAACAGAGATCTACAGAACACAATATCCTAACAAAACTGAATGCACTTTCTTCTTATCAGCCCATGGTGATCACATCTTAGGTGACAAGTCTAAACTCAGCTAATTTGAAAGAATAGAAATTAATTCTTGCATCTTCTCTGAACATCATGGAATAAATTTGAACTCAGTAACAACAGGAATCTGCCTACTCATACAAAAACATGGAAGCTAAATAACCTTATGCTGAATGATAGATGGGTCATAGATGAGATTAAGAAGGAAATTACCAAATTTTGGAACAAAATGACAATGAAGACATGAATTATCAGAACCTCTGGGATACTGCAAAGGCAGTCCTAAGAGGGAAATTCATAGCACTGCAAGGCTTACTCAAGAGAACAGAAAGAGAGGAAGTTAACAACTTAATGGGACATCTCAAGCAACTGGAAAAGGAAGAACATTCCAATCCCAAATCTAGCAGAAGAAAAGAAATAACCAAAATTAGAGCAGAATTAAATGAAATTGAAAACAAAAGGATTATACAACAGATCAATAAATCATAAAGTTGGTTTTTTGAAAAGGTGAATAAAATAGATGAAACTTTAGTTAACCTAACCAGGGGAAAAAGAGTAAAATCTCCAATTTCATCAATCAGAAATGGTAAAGACAAAATAACAGCAGATGCCTCAGAAATTCAAAGTATCCTTAATAAATATTATAAGAAACTCTATTCTCAGAAATATGAAAATCTGAAGGAAATAGACCATTACTTGGAAGCACACCACCTTCCTAGACTTAGCCAGAATGAAGTGGAAATGTTGAACAGGCCTATATCAAGTTCTGAAATGGCATTAACTATACAAAATCTCCCTAAAAAGAAAAGGCCGGGACCAGATGGCTTCACATCAGAATTCTACCAAACCTTTAAAGAGGAACTAGTACGTATATTACTCAACCTTTTCCAAAATATAGAAAAAGAAGGAATACTACCCAACACATTCTATGAAGCAAACATCGCCTTGATCCCCAAACCAGGAAAAGACCCAACAAGAAAAGAAAATTATAGACCAATATCACTAATGAATATTGATG
>CAUYRH010100280.1:0-17814 GCA_963574655.1 Perodicticus potto | reverse complement strand
GGCTAGAGGCCTAGAGGAGGAGACGGGGAAAGACCGGGAGAGGAACAGAGAGAGCTTCTCTCTCCCCACTTGAAATCTCTCCCTCTACCAGGAGCTTTGGTGTTTTCTGTATTCTTTTCTGTAAATCAATTCTGTCTTACCATGGAGGGGTGGGGGAGGGGAATAATGTAATGAAGAATAATAAAATACATGTATTTAAGGGAGAAAAAAAAAATTTAGGTCTGTCTATGTGCCAGAGGTTCAGGCCTAGAGGGAGGGGTAACTTTCCTAGTGGACATCAAAAAGTCTCAGGACTGGGGTTCAGGATACCCCATTCTGTTCCTGGCTGTAAGCTAACTTGATATATGATCTTAACTCAATATCCACTCTCTGGGCCACAATTTCTTCAGACCACATCTATTTTTTCTGAATGCTCACCTCCTCAAGAGTGCTTGATAAATGATTGTTGAGTGAATTAATACATCTCTGAAGTCCCTTCCAGTTGTTATATTGTAAATCTATGAGCTAAAAACATCTTTGGAAAAGAAAAGAATTGGTCAAGAAGAAAGTGTTTAGTCCCATCCCTGAGCGACCCTTGGTCACACTCTATTCTGTCAGTGTGATCTGCCCTTCATAGACCACCTCCACTTCCTCTTCATCCCTTTCCTTCATTTTCCACTCCCCTCCACTCTACCCCAAACGTATTATTGATTATTAAACTACCCCAAGAAGATATGTTCATGTCCTAGCCCCCAATATCTGTGAATGTGACCTTATTTGGAAATAAGGTCTTTGCAAATATAATCAAATTAAGATGAAGTCATACGGAATTAGTGCAGGCCCTAATCCAATGACTGGTGTCCTTATAAGAGGGAAATTTGGACACAGCAATAACAGAGAGAACATCATGTAACAAAAGAGGCAGAGATTGGAGTGATGCATCCACAAACTCAGGAATGCCAAGAATTGCTGGCAACCACCCGAAGCTAGGAGAGAGACGTGGAGCAGATTTTCCCTCTGAGACCCAACCAGGAACTAGTCCTTGCTGCCACCTTGATTTCAGATTTCTAGCTTCCTGAATTATGAGAGAATAACTCTGTGTTTTTTTAAGCCACCCAGTTTGTGATGTTTGGTTATGGCAGCCCTAGCAAATTAATGCATCTATACAAGGCCATTATTTGGAAATCACCCTCCTGATGCATGCTAACAGGGCCCTAAAAGCTCTGGTGGCCCTGACATCTCTCCAAATGTACCCTGAAGATGAGTCATCATTGTGTCTATTGTGTATCTCTGAAACCAAGAAGTCTGACTCCCCTGTGGGGAAAAGAGGGAGTGCTTCCACATTATTAATTAGCAGGAAGAAGATGCCAGGGGGTGGGGAGGAGCGTTGCCAGATGCTTTTCTTCCCACCAGGGACAGCCCAAGAAAAAATGGGCTTTCATCACTATAAGAGGATGTCACAATCACTTATTTTCACTCATTCAGTAAATATATATGGAGCACTTACTATGCTGGTGCTGGTGGGTGACTGGAGAAAGTATGTGTATGGATGCCGGAGGAATGCTAAAAAAAATATATAGCACACATTCCGAGTCCTATGTGCCAGGCTGGAGTTGGAGGCCTGTAAATAGCATGGCAAGTTATTAATGGGACTCAGGAATCAGATAATCCTTGCTTGAATCCCGGCTCCGTCACTGACTCGTGATCTTGAACAAGTTACTTCATTTCCTGGGGCTTTAGGCTTATTCTGAGGATTAAATAAGATGATGTATATAGCACAAGGCCAAGGTAAGTGCTCAATAAATATTAGTTATTTTCATTATTTGTAGAGTGAACTTGCTCACCAGAACTAGTTCAGTAAAAGAGCAAGGTGATTATAATCAGGCAAGACTTCTGTCTGGTTCAGGCTCTCATCAGTATCCTACTGAATACTCAGAACAATTCCAGGAGAAAAGTTCCATTTCGCAACTAATGAAACTGTGGCTCAAAGATGTAAAATAACTTGGTCAAGTTCATAGGGCAAAGAGTGTGGCAGAGCCAGGTGCAAATTAGAACCCTCAGACACATGTTCATCCTGTTCCTGGCAGCATTTCTATGCAAGTCAGAAGGGTTTAGGGGCAGCATGTAGTGGGGAGAGGTAGTGCCTAGGGCACTACACTTAAGGCTGCAGTTGCCTCTGTATGGAGGACTATATACTGGACTTATTTATTTATTTATTTTGTTTAATTAGCAAATACATCCCTAGTGCATTCTATAGGGTGTTCTAAGCACTTTATGTTACTAATTCTTTTAATTCTAACAAGAGCCTATAAGATGGGCACTATTATTATTCTCATTTTACAGATATGGAAACTGAAACACAAAGAGATTAAGCAACTTTCCTAATGCCAAACCAATAGCTGAGTAATGGATACAGGATTCAAATCTGGATCTTTGGCTCCAGAGACAGTGCTCTTAATCACGGTTCTATACTGCAGTAACTTTTTCGGAGGGGATCGCTGAGGAAGCATACATGTAGTGCAGAAGGGGGCTGGTAACACACTCCACCCCAACAAAAGCCACACTTTGGTGCTATTGCTGCAATAAGATCGTGAATCATTTGACCCTACAGGGTGAATGGCAGGGTGGGGGCTGTTTAGCCCTGGGATTCTCTGAGTCAATAGCTTCTCATCCCTGGCCCACTTCCTGAAAACTCTTTGCTCCTCAGCTTTGGAAACCCTTTGAGCACAAAGAGCTCATTTCCTGTGGCCAGGAAAGACGGGATGAGTTCCTGATGACAGCTCATCTCCTTCATTAAGGCACTCATAAAAGTGTTTCAAGGAGCCTGACTTATGGCTTCACTGTTTGTCAAGATCCCCTTCTGCAAGGAGCCACTCTGGTAATTTGGTGCTGGGAGATGTGCAAGAGAAACCAGCTCCTTTGAGTCCAGGAATTATTTATGATCCCAAGAAGAGAGAATGTCATTTGGAGAGATAACAAGCTTTCACCAGCACAACAGGCTGTTTCATATGCCACAGGGATGGGAGGCATTTTCAGAATTCCGAAGCCAGCAAGGAAGCCTTGAAAGAGTCTATACATTTGGGTTGTCTGTTCCTAGGAAAGCTCCTGGGATGACAGCAAATGACAAAAGCTAACATTATGGAGGGTTTACTCCTGAGCCAGGGCCTATACTGAATGTTTTCTTATATATTAACTCATTTAATCCTCACAACATTTCTATCAACAATCCTATTTTATAAATGAGGAATTTGAGACAAAGAGTGGTTAAGTAACTTTCCCAAAGTCACACAGCCAATGAGTGGCTGAGTCAGGGTTTTAACCCAAGTATGTCTGCCTCCACATTCATGCTGTTTAGTACCAGTGACAGTCTAGAATAAAATTGGGTTTTAGATCAGTCCAGAAAAGTGAAATGTACACAAATATGTATTCAAAATTACCTTTGATAATCTCCTAAAATGACTATAAAGTTTAGCATATTTTATTTGAGGCACAGTAATTCATAAATATATTAAAGTTAGAAAACCACTGAGATAAGTCTATGTTCAGATGTTTGTGCTTTTAAACTACTCTGCTTTTAGCTAAACTATCAAATCCTTAGGGATAAAAATGGGAAGACAGAATTCTAGAGTGCCACTACCTATTTGGTGACTCTATTCTCTTTTGATATTTAGCCTCTATGATCTTAACACATGTCACTTGTCTCAAGATATATTTGCTGTAGGATTAAGAGATAACACAGTCACATACTGAGAGGAGAGAACGCTGTACTAGAAAAGAGGTTCTAAAGTCCATGCCTAACTTAAATAAACATGGTTCAATGAGACTAGCTTTGGAGCCTAATAAACTGGATTTAAATCCTAAATCTGCTACTTAATAGCTGTGTAACCTTGAGCAATTTGCTTACCTCCCCAAAGCCTCAGTTTCTTAATCTGTAAAATGGTGATAGCCATTCCACGGGGTCGAGAAGAAATAATTCAAAAGTTTCTAAAGTCGTTTTAGTATAAATCGTGGTTATTAAGCATTACCTCTTAATAGATGTCACATAGCCTCTCTGAGCCTCATTTTCCCTTATCTGTAACATGAGCATAATTGTTCTGCCTACTAACTTCAAAAGTCACTGTAAGGAAACAGTAAAGCACTGTCCAAATTATGTATGAGGATTTTCTCAAATGCTTAATACACCTGCAATCATGAAGAAATACTGGGAGACCCCTGCTGGAGAGTCCTGAGCCTGAAATCAGAACTGTCTCTACTTTTGCCATTTAGTATGGTTTTGTTACTTTAGGTGAGTGATCTAACCTCTTTGAGCCTCTGCTTTCACTACTAGCAAGCGGAGTTAGTGGTACAGACATCACAGGGTTACCCCATAATCATACTCTGCAGAAAAGTAATTAGGCACGTGCTAAATACTCAAACGTTTGCTTAATGTGAATCTCTCTGACTGATCCAAATTCAGCCTTGCTCCATCCACAAGATAAGAAAAGTATCTCCACGCGGAGCTCAGGTAGGGGAGATGCTCCTGTGGGGCCGCTGGGCTCCAGTGCCTCCCCACTCCCCCGCCCGCCCAGACGTTGCCATGGCCACCGGTTCAGGCCGGGAGCAGCACCGAGGCGTGTTTAGTGCAATCCCCGCCTTTCCAGAGTGACCATTGGCTGGGGAGGCCACGTGACGCGCTCTGGTATGCTAATATATGGTAATAGCCTCACGCCCCTCCTCCCCGGGCCGTGTCCGAGTAGCCAGCAGGGTGCGCGGCGTCGAGCCGAGGGGGCGGGCTGAGGGGCGGCCCCCGGGAGAGAGCGGCCAGGTGGAGGAGGAGCGCGAAGGCGACCGCAGGTAACGGGCGGGCGCGTGCGCGCTGGGGCCGGCTCCAGACGGACGGGCAGCGCGCCGGGGACACCGGCAGCCGAGCTGCCGGCTTAACCCTTTGGGCGCCCAGCTGTCACGGGCGGGTGGGAGAGCGGCGGCCGAGACGGGCCACGCGGGGCAGGGCATCGCCGTGGGCACCGGCAGGCAGGCGGCCGGCGGCCCCACCCGGCATCCGTGGCGTGGGGCCCGCGCAGGGAGCCAGCGATCTGGGCCGGCGACCACCGGCCGCGGCACACCCCGACCGGGACCCAGCCGCAAAGAGGGCTGCAGGGAGCTCTGGGGCCGAGACTTGCGGGAGGCTGTGGGGGACGGGAACCGGCTGAAGTCCCGGCACTCGCGCGCTTTCTTGGGGGATCGAGCCCCCTTCCGCGTAGAGGCCCGCACCTCCGCAGCCGGTGGCCTCGCGAGGCCTACGTCTCCTCCGCTCGTCCCGCAGAGTGCGGGGAGACCCGGGGGTACGGGCCTGACCGAGACGCCCCTCCTCAGCCGCGGCCTGACAGCCCAGCCGCCGGCACTTTGACCCAGAGTCAAGCCTTCCATAGGGGGCAGCAGTAGAAGGAACTGGGGGTTGTAGGAGCTGGGAGGAGAGGACAGTCCCCTAAAGGAAAAGCAGGCCCCGAGGTTTGAGAAGGAGGATGCCCGGGAAAGGCCCTGGCCCCTTGTTTTCTGTGCTGGGTGCTGACCTGACACCCGTGGGAAAAGGTCACTGCTGGACACCTGGATCGGGTCTGTCATGTACAGAGGAAACGGCTGTTCTACGTGAGTTTCCAACAGATTTCTTATAAGGCAAGGTTTAAATTCATCTCCCTCCCCTACCCTTTCCTGGGTCTGCTACAGAAGTGTCTTCTTGTAATTATCCCCCTCCCCCAATTCACCAAGACTGGTGGCAGCTTTAGGCTCACAGCGTAATTTAGCTTTCACTACAATAGAAATGGTAGGAGGGGAGATTTGCCAGTGATGTTAAGCTTGCCCAGGGAGCTTCTTTTAAGGGTGAGAGGGGAAAAACATTTTTATCACCAGTAGGGATGAAAAAGTGGCTAATGTGTCAGAGATATCAATAGAGTTTCTTTTCTGAATCTGAAGTCTCATTTCTTATAAATCAAGGGAAAACATGGTTACACATGAAAAGTACCAGGAATCAATTTGATTTTTACAAGTGAAGTGCAAATTGCACTTTCATGTTGCTCTTGATGTCTTTTATCACACAACAACAAACACTTAGTACATGCCAGGCACTTTGCTGTGTCTTGGGGATGCAAAGATGAATAAGATAATTAATCCTTGTCCTGATAGAAGTAGTGGGAGAAACAAATAAAATTGCTAGTAAAAGTGATTAACAGCCTAATAGATGGGCATATAAAGAGCTGTGGAAGCACAAAGAAGGAAACAATTAGCTGGTAGAGAAGATCAGGGAAGGTTTTCCAAAGTAGAACACATTTAAGCAAGGTGTTGAAGGATGCATAGGAGTTTCCCTTGCAGAGAAAATCAGAAAGGACAGGAAGGGCAGCCAAAGCAGATGGAACAATAAATGCAGCCACATAATGAGTATGGTTTCTCTAGAGAATCGTTTTATAGTGCAAACATGGCTTATTTTCTTTGTAATGTAAATTGTCAAACTTAACCTAGAACTTCAAATTCCTATCACAATTTACTGGTGGTATTTTTCTTCTTATTGTTTTTCTCCCCCACATTTCCTTCTTATAATTTTTTTAAGCCCCAATTCTGGTCTTTGTCACCCACATCTTTCCAAGTATGGGTACAACATGTAGAAGTAGAAAGGGAATAGATTACAATAGAGTCTGCAAGGTAGTGGTTCTAAAAACTGGCAAAAGTTTTGGCACAAAGGGCAGCATTCTAGAAGGGAAAATCTAAGAAAAGAAGATGCAAGTTAGAAGCAGGAAAGCAAAGCCTGGATGTTAAACCTGTGAGATGTGGGAAAATAATAAGATCAGAAGCTGGAAGGATCTGGATTAAGAGAGGATTGGGCTGTGATATGGGTCAGGGGAAGTAGTTCAGTACTGAGACCATGAATCATGCAAACATGATAGAGCCCAGTGTTGTGTGGTCCCCGCTGGCTAGAACAGAGGTGGATCTGACAGCTTTAAGCAACTATGCAGAAAAGGACAGCGCCATCTCCTCTATAGACTATTTCCCATGCTGCTTCTTTTCTGTTCTCTTCCCCTCCTTACGTTATCCATGATTCACGTTTGTTTGCTTCCTGATCATTTAGAAGCAGAGCAAAGGTAGGTTCAGAGGTAGTAAGGTGGACTTCATCCCCAAAACTCACCCAATGTTTGAATCAGATAAAGGCCTTTTAGTTTTCTCAAACAAAAATTTATTTTTAGAATGAATTGCAATGACTTTTTGGCAAATCTATTTCAAACTATGTTATAGATCAAGTCATATAAAGGAATCATTAGGTAACATGCCTAATGTGCTCTGCTAAGATTGACAGTTTTGTAAGTGCTAGAAAATCATGGGTGGTATTTAAGCAATCTTCTCAATCAACATATTTACTGAGCACCTGCTTGTGTGTAAATACCGTGCTGTACTTGTGATTTGGAGGAGACAGGAAAATGAGAGAGGTGGTATAGTGTGGGGGTTATTCTCGGCTAAACAAAGATTTGGATCCCAGTTCTACCTCGTACTTGCTATGTGACTTTGGTCAAGTTATTTGACTTTAGTTTCTTCACCTTGAACAATACCACCTACCTCATATAGTTGTGAGGAGTAAATGAAATCACCTATGCAAAACAGTAATTCAATTCTGAAGTGCTAAACTTGTGGTATTATAGGAGTGGTGAAAAGAAAAAGATTGTTATGGGCCAGGCGCAGTGGCTCACCCCTTTAATCCTAACATTCTGGGAGGCCAAGGCCGATGTATTGCCTAAACTCACAGGTTCGAGACCAGCCTGAGCAAAAGCGAGACAACTCACACACTGTTAGAACCCCCCATCTCTAAAAATAGCTGGGCATTGTAGCAGGTACTTATAGTCCCAGCTACTTGGGAGGCTGAAGCAAGAGAATCACATGAGACCAAGAGTTTGAGGTTGCTGTGATGCCATGGCACTCTACCAAGGGTGACAAAGTGAGACTCTGTCAAGTGAGTCTCAAAGTGAGACCATATATATATATATATATATATATATATATATATATAGTTATGGACTATGATTACCAAAGAAGGCTTTTGTAGATACATGGTGAATTTTGTTGGAAGGTGGAAGGGATTTTCAGACAGGAAAAATAATGTTCGTAAAACACAGGGCCAGAATACAGAAGAAAATTTTCAAAGGCCAGTTGATGAGGCTGACCAGTCTGGTGAGATCAAAAAGTTTAAGTAGAGCAGTTGTAAGGTTTGGTTGAAGTCAGATTCTAGCAGGCATTGAATTCTGATATAAAGAATTAGGACTTTATCCAGTATAGATGATCATAAGTCAAAGATTTTTGGTTAGGAAGGTGTGGAGTCATGCAAGTAGAATATAAGAATATTTCCAACAGCAATATGGGGAATGAATTTTAATGAGAAGAGAAAGGGAACTGTACAATCAGTAGGTTATTTAAATAGTCCTGGTGAGAGAGGAAGGAATTGGATTACGAAGAAGCAATGAGAATAAGAATACATGGGTCAATAAGTAGTATAGAGGAAAAGTGAGCAGGACCTTGTGACTGATGGATAAGGAAAACAAGAGATAAGGTAGCATTAAATATAGTCTTGACCCTGGGTATAGGATTAGCAAAAATAGAACAGACAGAAAGGAAAGCCAGTTTGGGGGAGAAGAGAGGAAGCTAAGTCCTAGAAATCTTGAGGCAATGCTAGAACTTCTCAGTGGACACATCCCATAAGTATTGGAAGGGGGAGCTGGTTTTCAAAAGGGAGAAGTCAAGGAGTCCTATATGGAAGGTAGTAATGGACCCATGTGAGTAGCTGGATTCACCTTAGTAACAGCATAGAAATTGAAGTATAGAGGACCAAGGATTGAAGCTTGGAGATTTAGGGAGATAGCAGAAGAAATAGAGTTAGTGTGGCAGAAAATAAGGAATATCAAGAAGCATCTAATTTATTCATCCAGCAAATGTATTCTGTCCGCCACTGTTTGCTGTGTACCTGATTGAAACAAGGCCAGTTAAACGTGCTGTTAATCATGAGAATGTAATATCACAGACATCAAGAGAAGAAAGGGTTTCAAGCTGGAGAATTCGTCAGTAGTATGAAATTGTGCAGAAACTGTGGGAAGTGCCCATTACATTTAGTAAACAGGAGGTCACTAGTAACGTTTTGAAAATGACAGCTTCAGTTTAGTGGGGAGTGGCCATGAGATATTAAAAGCCAGTTTAAAGGGAACCAGGGCACGAGATGTAGGTAAGAAATGGGGACAGCATGTACATCACCCTTGGTGTGTTGGGCAATGAAAGGAAGGGAAAAAGTAGTAAAGTGGTTAAAAAGGGATCAGAGTCAAGCAGATTTTATTTTCCCTATCTGCTCCATTATTTTAGTTGTCTTAAAATATTTTTCTTTCTTTCTTATTCTTCATAGAAATTCAGCAAAATTCATTTCTTAAAAATTACTGCTTTGATAACTACCTGTACATTTCATTGAACAGTAATAGTGTAGCTGTCATTCACTGAGTGCTTACTGGGTGCTAGACATTGCCCTGAACACTTTGTATACATTCTGTTCATTATCTCACCTAATGCTCCCAATACTGGTTTATAACCACACACCCTCTTATCAGCATGGGAAGCCTATATAAATTGCCTGAGATCCCAAAGCGAATGAGGGATTTGGATCCAGCTCAGACTCTAAAGCTCTTCTAAAGGACCCTGCTATACTATCTCTGAAGACAAGGCCAGCTTCATGGGCATGTGACATGTGCAGTCTCCCAGGACCCTGTGTTAACCCCATGTTTAGTTAAATGCTCTAGTGTTGCTGTCTTGAAATTCTTAATAATTTTTTAATAAGAGACCCCACATTTTCATTTTGCACTAGGCCCCACAAATTATGTAGCCAGTTCAGCCTGAAGGCATCAGTCAGTACCATTTCCTGAAGCTGGGATGACATTTCATGCGGTAGCCTTTGGTTTGGTTAGGTGAACTGAAAGTCCTTGCTGTGGTCATGGTACACAATCACATTTTCCTGTGGTGCTCTCATTTTAGACTCCTTGAGTGTAGTGATATCAAAGGCAAAAGGGAAATTTTTTTTTTGCAGTTTTTGGCCAGGGGTGGGTTTGAACCCGCCACCTCTGGCATATGGGACCGGTGCCCTACTCCTTTGAGCCACAGGCGCCACCCCAGGAAATATTTCTAACTTCAAGTGGATACCCTATCAGTATGAAGAGAATGGAAAGTAAAGTGGCAAGAAATTATTTACACAGGATGACTTCTGGAAACTCATCCCTCATATTCTGAGGGTATTAGTGGAGAGAGTTACAGTCCTGATGCTATTTCCTCCAATTTAAATAAATTCATTTCTCTTCTTTTTGTACCTAGATATGCCCATTTGCTTCTAGGAGACTGCAAAGATCATTTTTCAACCTTTTGAACCAGAAATTGGAGGGGAACAAGTATATTACTACTTGCCTGCCCTAAAGCCAGGCTGATGTTACCCTTTCACCTACCTGCAAGAATCATGAAAAGCAGAAAAATTTTAATATTTTTTCTTATGTTTGGCTTTATAATCACTACTTAGAATTGGCAACAAATTAAGTTTTTCTAGTTTTCATGGTTATGGCTCTCACAAAAAATAATTTTTGCTTTTCCTCCTGTTCCTTCTGCTCCTGGTCTCTCTGAGTAAAGATCTGACCAAGTCCTGACACTGCTTGACCCTAACTGACCACTTGACCAAGACCTACACCAACCAACCTGGATTCCTTTGTAGAGGAAATAAGACAGACTGGGTATCCTCCTCCTGTAACCCATCTCATTCCCATTCAGAGTGCTTGTTCTCATTTTCTACTCCCAACGTGGACCAAGTGTGCCTAAGAATATGTGAGATTAAACATGTGAGCTATCCCTACTCTGAAGCAAATTCTTTCCCTTATAGGAAATCATATAGTGAGCCCCTAGCCCAAAGACACATGGTTCAATAACAGTATTAACATTGGTTCACTATTCAATTATTTGACTATAAACTTTATGAAGGTAGGTTTTGTGTCTGACTTATTCCCTGCTATTTTTCCAATACCAAGCACAAGTAGGTCTTGAATAAATACTTGGTGAATGAATTAATGAAACTCCATTCTCGATAACTCATGCCACATTTCTGTTATCCATGTCTTGACCTCTGATCACCCAGACTCTTTGGGCTGCTTCATTATTTCATGTGGCCCAGACTTTTTGTATTGGTCTTTGTCATAGCTATGGAACAATCTGACCCCTTACTTACTCAAAACTAAGGTATCTCTTTGTCTCTTAATCTTCCTAAGAAATAATATTGGCCAGATGTTAAAAATATTTAAACTAAAGAGAATTATATTCAAGAAAGTGAACAGGCTCTTTAAGGAGCAAGTTTAAGGAAGAAACCAGGGTCTAGAATTTTGTGAGTCTATAAAACTGATTAAGTTGTAAGCTTCAGTGAATCGATGCAAATTAATTTTATACCATCCAATGAATCAAGGAGGGGTGGGAATTGAGTAAGTGTGTAAATATGGTTGCCAGGGTAACTTTTCCTGAAAGAAGAGAGAGCCTCTCAGGAATTTATACAGGCCCAAAGAAGCAATGTAACCTGATCTTTCTCTGTTCCTTTTTCTGATGGGGGAAGAAAAAAATATAGAAACCATGGGTACAGATAAAGGTTGCTTGACTTTTCCAAAGACTTACAAGTAAGTTCTCGCTCTTAAAGACATACTGAGCAGTAGAGTTCTCCTGGGAAAATGATGACCATTATTAATACATATAAGGCACCTTCCTTCTAAGGAACCATGTTGAAATGTAGAGCTTCTGATCCATCTCTGAAATAGTATTAATTTATTCAACAAATATTTGTTCGGCACTTTCTAAATGGTCCATTGCCCAGAAGGAAATTGAAGAAAGAGGTTGATAACCATCTGAACATACTGTATTACATGTAGTGGATTTTCTTTAAATTTTGCCCTAAATTAATTTGGGGGTAGAGGGCAATATGAATTTAATTAAATATTTAATGCTTATATTAAAAATTGTGCAGTGGTGTGTACCTGTAATCCTAGCTTCTTGGGAGGCTGAGGCAGGAGGATCGCTTGAGCCCAGGAGTTTGAGGTTGCTGTGAGCTATGATGACAATACAGTACTATGGGTCAACAGAACAAGACTCTGTCTCAAAAAGTAAAATAAAAATAAAATTTTGTTTCTCTATAAAAAGCATAACACAAATGTATCTTGTGTATTTCTATTCTTTGGTTGTCACTCCTGAGAAAAACCTCATTCTTTGATGCGTAAAGCTATATACCTCAAGGTAGGTGTTCATCTAGTGACAGTGTCATCTTAATTGTAGGTATAGCACCAGTGAAGGACAAGTCCATCTCCTTGATGGCTAACATCAAAGAGACCCTTCTTATTTTAATTAAATATGATGGGTGGTTTGAGGTCTTAATGCATTTGGATTGAACTATGGAACACTGTCCCCCTGAAGCCTCCCATTCCGTTTCTCCTTCCCTTTTTTTCCTCACATTTACTTCATTTTTAGCTACAAATAAGGCTTACAAAATGTAAGCCTTTTTACATTTGAAAAAAATAAATTTAAAACCCTTTAATACTTTAGTGTAATGTACTAGAGTTTTGTTCTCTGCACATTAGCTTTCACCAGCCTACAGAGAGGCAGGAGCAGGTAATGGTTAACAGCAGGGGTGCTAGAGCCAGAATGCTGGGGTTCCAGCCCTGCCTCTGCCACTCTTTAACTGTGACCTCCATGGTCTTCTTAAAGTCTGCGCTCCCCCTGTGCTCCAGTCTTCTCATAGTCCCTACCTTGAAGAATTACAGAATTAAACAGATTAATACAGGGGAGTGCGTAGTAAGTACTGTGTAAGTTCCACCTTTTATTATCTCCTGTGACCTCCTAGATGGAGACTTGATTCTATTGGAAGGAAAAGAGAGTTGAGATATACAGAGGTAGAATAACTTCCCTTAAAGTTGTGCAGTAAATTTTGGCTCCAATTATTCTCATCCTTAACTTAGCACTGAAGTTTCCCATTCCAGTTAGTGAGGGAAAGAAAATGAGAATTCGAGTAAAGAGAACAGAGCTTAGCTTTTAGAGCACTTCAAAAAGGATGGTGGCACTAAAGTACATGAAAATGAAATTGCTTTTTATGTTAATGTAAAAAATGGTTAGGAATTATATAAGATAGGAAATGTCATACTGAGTCAGGCCTATAGTATATTTGGCTCAAAATTTGGTTCTGAACATAATAACAAGGGACAATTTGAGGAGGGTATTAGAGCTGCCAAACATGACAAAATCTTCCCATTGCCCATCCCTAACTGTCTTTTAGTGTCCCGCTGTGTCTCATGTATTTAAGCTTCATTTCTACTTTTGGCCTTTACAATCTATTCATTTATTCAATATACTTTTAAAAAGCTTCTATACCCCATGCTAGTGGCTGGGGATACAGAGATGCCTAGAACTGATACTCCAGAGGTTTCCAGAGGAAGACAGACATGGAAATGTTCATTACCGTACTGTCATTGGTGCCATAGTAATAGGGTGGATAAAGTGTTCTGCAAGCCTAGAAGAGGGATTGCTTAACCCTGCTTAGAAGTGTTAGGGAGGAGCTCCTTGGGCAGACAGGAAGCAGTATCTGCAAAGGTAGGGTTGTCTGTCTGTGAGAAGGCGTATGTGTGGGAAACTCCAAACAACCCAACAGGACCACATATGAGAAGGGTATTCACTGAAAGTGACATATGAGAAGGGTATGTGCTGAAATGAGACTGAAAAGTAGGTTGGCAGCCAATCACAGAGGCTTGGTTTGTCAAGGTGAGGAGCTTGGACTTTATGGTGGGGTCATGGGGAGCTATTAAAGCCCTTTAGAAATAACATGATAAGATCTGCATTTTTTGTTGTTGTTGTTTACTTATACATACATTTATTTATTTATTTTTTATTCATGGGATTTTCTTGTTTATTGTGTGAAAACATTTGTGTTCTGCATTTAGTAAGTTTCACCTGTCCCTTCTAAGATGCACCATAAGTGTGATACCACCATTTACCCTCTCTTGACACACCCTCCCCCTCCCCTTCCCTCCCTTTCCCCCATCTTCTTGTGCTATAATTGGGTTATAGCCCTCATATGAAAGCTATAAATTAGCTTCATAGTAGGGCTGTATACATTGGATACTTTTTCTTCCATTCTTGAGATACTTTGCTAAGAAGAATGTGTTCCAGCTCCATCCATGTAAATACGAAAGAGGTAAAGTCACCATCTTTCTTTAAGGCTGCATAATATTCCTTGGTATACATGTATCACAATTTATTAATCCATTCGTGGATCAATGGGCACTTGGGCTTCTTCCATGACTTAGCAACTATGAATTGGGCTGCAATAAACAATCTGGTGCAGTTATCTTTGTTGTAATGTGATTTTTGGTCTTCTGGGTATATACCTAGTAAAGGAATTATAGGATCAAATGGCAGGTCTATTTTTAGATCTCTGAGTATTCTCCAAACGTCTTTCCAAAAGGAACGTATTGGTTTGCATTCCCACCAGCAATGTAGAAGTGCTCCCTTTTCTCCACATCCACGTCAACATCTCTGGTTTTGAGATTTTGTTATGTGGGCTAATCTTACTGGAGTTAGATGATATCTCAAGGTAGTTTTGATTTGCATTTTTCTGATGGTTAAGGATAGTGAGCATTTTTCCATGTGTCCGAAGGCCGTGCGCCTGTCTTCTTTAGAGAAGTTTCTCTTCATATCCTTTGCCCATCCTGAGATGGGATCACTTGTTCTTTTCTTGTTAATACGTTTGAGTTCTCTGTGGATTCTGGTTATTAAACCTTTGTCGGAGGCATAACTTGCAAATATTTTCTCCCATTCTGAGGGCTGTCTACTTGCTATACTTACTGTGTTCTTGGCCATGCAGAAGCTTTTTAGTTTCATCAAGTCCCAGTAGTGTATTTTTGATACTGCTTCTGATCTGCCTTTTAGAAAGATCCCATCAGCAATGTAAAGTTGGTTTGGACAGGAGAGAGACTGGAGACAGATTCATGCAGTTAGAAAGGACGCTCTAGGTGGCGCCTGTGGCCCAAAGGAGTAGGGCGCCAGCCCTATATGCCAGAGGTAGCAGGTTCAAACCCAGCCCTGGCCAAAAACTGCAAAAGTAAAAAAACAAACAAACAAACAAACAACAACAAAAAAAAAAAAACAGAAAGGATGCTCTAATTTAACGTCTCATCTGTTGCCGGTACTTTTACTATTGAATATGTATGCTTGTTCATTCAACCCCGATTTATTGAGGACATGCTGTGTTATGAGCCAACTATTGGAATTATTGAGAGAAACAGCACACCACCCATGTCTTAGATTTGCTTGCAGTGTTTTATTTATCCTAAATACAAACTTTCTTGAATTTTCAGATATCCTTGTCTACCCTCCACTTCATCTCATTTGCTGTCCTGGCGTTTTGGTATATTAAGTGAGCTAGTTTGTGTTTACTTTGTCTTATGATTTCACTATCCCTGTCACAACTCCTTCCTCTCAGCCTTCATTTTTCCAAAGTGCAAAGTTCTAACCATTTAGTAAATTTGCTTTGTTTTAGACTTTTACTACTTAAATTCTTAATTTATTTCCCTTTTTCACCCAAACCTCAGGTACTGTATTGATCTGCCTTAACCATTCATCAAACCTTTTGCACTACTTCCTGTCCTTTACTAGCTTACAGAGTCCTTTCTTTACTCTTTCTGCTTCCCCAAGGATATGCATACCAGAATTAGACTGATTACTGTCTTTGCTTTGTCTATGTGGATCATGAGAATAATTCCCCTGCCCCTGAAAATAGAGAAATTAAAGATAAGACAATATTTCTCCTATAATAGAAGATGGAGCTGTATTAGAAGTAGTGGTATTTATTACATAATATTAATAGTGATTACAATTTATCGAACACTTAAAACATGCCAATCATCATACTTAGGCCATTGCATGAGTTCTTAATCCTCACAGAAACTCTGTGAGGTAAGAACTCATATTATTTACATTTTACAGATGAAGAAAGAGACTCAAAGAGGTGAAATAACTCATCCAAGTTCAATGAATTTTCCAAATACATCGGAAAGTGAGAATTTGAACTGAGGCCTGTCTGACTCCTCAGCCAAAGTTCTTCAATAATTGTGTCATGTAGGATAATATGCAAGGTCTGAGTGCAGGTACCTGTGGTTGTTAGGAGTCTAACCTTCCTTTAGTCATAACTGCTTTCATCAAATCGAGTTTCTCCTAGTTTTCTTTGTTCTTATTGGTGATCTTAATACTCGGTTTTGTTTGAATCATAAGAAGGTTCAGGAATGCTCCTCCTCTCCCAAAGTTTGCAATGTTAGATTTGAGTTTGCATGTTAGCACTGTAGAGGTGTTCATTGTGGAAATTATGTTTGTAGTTTGGGGACCTACCTCCAGGTGAATGGATTGTGCCCTGGAATATGGTTACATGTACTACCAGATTTGTTGTAGAGGCAGCTAAATATCCTTTAATAACAAATGTTTATGTTATGATTTCCACAGTAGATCAACCTATCCCTAGTGATGAGTGTAGTAGGCTGAAAAATGACAACCCAAATACATTAGGTCCTAATCCCTGGAACCTGTAAATGTTACCTTATAAGGATAAATCTCTTTGCAGATGTGATTAAATGAAGGATCTTGACATGAGATTATCCTGGATTTCTGAGTGGGTCCTAAATCCCATCACAAGTGGTTCACAAGACAGAGATAGAGGGAGACACAAACGAGGTGGAAGGAATGTAACCATAGAAGCCAAGATCAGAGTGATGTGTCCACACGAAAAGGAATGCCAGCAGCCACCAGAGCCAGGAAGAGTGAGGGAGCAGGTGCTTCCCTAGAACCTGCAGAGGGAGCACAGCCAACTAAGCTCTTGATTTTAGCCCAGTTCTGGCCTCCAGAACTGTAAGAGAATAAATTTCTGTTGTTTTAAGCCACTAAGTTTGTAAATAATTTATTAAAGCAGTGACAGGGAACACATACAATGAGGAAAATCACTTACCATTCTGCTTTGTGCATTTTGAGGACACATATTATGACGTAAAGACAATAGCCAATTAGCATAACATGTATAATAGTAATTTCTGCAAACACATATGTAGTGCTTACTGTGCCAAGCATTGATACAAGCATTTGAAATGTATTTACTCTTTTAATCTTTATACAGTCATATTGGGGGGAGAGTCTATTATTGTCTCCATTTATAGATGGGAAGTTTGAAGCACATAGAAAGTAGATAACTTGGCCAAAATGATACAGCTATTCTAGTAAGTAGTCGGACCAGCATCTGCACCCAGGGAGTCTGGCTTCCAGAGTCCATGCTGATAAACACTATGCCATAGGGGGCTTCCACTTGGGAAGCATTCAGCAAAGGACAATGTAACAGTGTCTAAAATTTTTCCAATCGCTAGCCTCTTCCTCATCTCTGTTTTTGCTGTGTTCACTGTGTTCACTGTGTTTGTCTGTCTCTATCAGGTATCCTTTATGTTTAATATCTCTTCTTTTTTTATTATTTGTTTAATTTTTAAATTTTTTTATTAAATCATAGCTGTGTACACTAATGCAATCATGAGGTACAATGTACTGGTTTTATATACAATTTGAAATATTTTCATCAAACTGGTTAACATAGCCTTCGTGGCATTTTCTTAGTTATTGTGTTAAGACATTTATATTCTACACCTAGTAAATTTCACAAGTACCCTTGTAAGATGCACCGTAGGTGTGGTCCCACCAATTACCCTCCCTCCACCCATCCTCTCCCCTCCCCTCCCTCTTCCCTTCTTCTTGGGC